>CEMT01388206.1:1077-16001 GCA_900068985.1 Pterula multifida
AACAGCCTACAGTTTCTCCCCACCATTTCTGGAGCTCTGGTTCAAGCTGGACCATGAATGGACCTGCCGCCTTAGTTTTCTGTTCTTCGCTAGTGAAAGAGGTTCGATGTGAAGATCATGCCAATGGAATAGTACATATTTACCTGTCAAATAAGGCTTTGCCAGGTGGGAACCAGGCTGCAGCACCGACTACTTTGCCATCTACTTCAGCAAGGAAAACCTCGCCCCCGATCAAAGCACCATGAGCTTCAGATCGGGCAAGGATTTCAGGACGATTGTTCGTCGAGACTGTGTGCAGCGGATCTATCCTTGATCATATCGCAATTGTTCATAAACATGAGTAGTGCGTAGACTTACGGACCTTTTGCAAAGGCCAATGAGAAGATCTCTGCTGTCGTATCGAGATCGGTGTCTGGACAATGAAATGGTTTCAGTCCCTTTTAAGTTTTCTAGTCCAATGAACAATGTACTGACCAGTAAAGTCCGTTATCTGGCGGATGGTGATTGCAGATGACATGATAGAAGACTATTGGTGTTGAGATGCTAACCGAGCGCCCAAGTATCCTAAGTGCGTTATCTGGCGGATGATGGTTGCGGATGCCTTGAAATGATAAGTAGAACACCGCGGTCTGCTCGGCGCTTGCTATAGGTTGCTAACGTCATCACAGGTCACATTAGGTCACGGGCGTCAAGACTACCAGGCCTATGTTCCCTTTTGCCACCCGCCGGGCCCAGGGACGCTGTAGATTGTAGCGATTCAATCTAAGCAACTCCTTTGATTTACAGTATAAATCTTTGTCCTTGAAAAGGCTAAACTCGGTCTTACTCCCCTAGGTTTGTTGCATTTGAGTCAAGCATCGCGCCACACTGACATAATGACACTGGCCCACTAGGACTAGCAGCGATCCTGATACGGATGTCCGCACCAAAAAAATGTGCTACCATCTTACCCGATAAAGAATTATTTGGATCGGACTAGCTCGTATATGTCAAGGTTCCTAGAGCGACCAGGCCGACATATTACCATTTCTACCTCCCAGCTAATGGATCTTTGACGAGTAAAAAGATATCACGCGAGTGGATGTGCCAGTTCGGGCGTCCAAACATGATGCCTGCGCTGGAAAACCTTGTGCAAGATTTGTCAAGTTGCCTTTTTATTGCAGTGCACGGGACTTGCGACAACTGGCAGTCTCCTCCCCGCACCTTTGATCCTTAGATCATGGAGAAAATGGATTAGTAGCCATCGATCTCCGACCAGTGCTGTATACTAATCCCGGTCCCAGAAAAGCCAGGCGCTGGATATAAAGCCCTTCAAAACGACATGGACACGACACCCTGCGATTGCTTACCATGCCCACTATTTCGCTCCCCCGCCTTCAAGCCCTCAGTTTCTCAGGCAGCATTGGCCTTGGTTCTGACTCTTTAATATTCCTCGTGCTGGGTCTGGGTCTACTCAATGTCATCTTCAAGTCTATAACCTCCTTCTACCACCCTTCACCACTTCGTGAAATACCTGGCCCTCCATCAAGGAGCTGGTTAATGGGTTAGTCTCTCACTTCAAATCTTAAAAGTACATGCTGCTTATACTTCTGTTGATCTCTTAGGCAATCTCCGACAGATATTCAATGCCAAGGGTATGCCCTTTCACGAGATGTTGTTCAATAAATACGGTGGCGTTGTGAAAGTCCATGGATTCTTTGGAGTGTGTCTTGGCTTCGATTACCCTTTTACGACTTCACTCAGGATCCATCATAGGCTGAACAACTTTACATTTCGGATCCGCAAGCTCTTCATAGCATCATTGTGAAGGATCAAGACGCATTCGATGAAACTTCGGTGTTCCTAGAGTATGTGGAATTGTTTATACCTTGGAATTCGGCGTAGAAACATTTATTGGTGGAATTATAGGACTAACAAGGTCGTTTTCGGACCTGGCTTAGTGGCCACACATGGTATTTCTGGTCCATCTCCTCAGCGATTCTGATTCTCAAGATACCACCATAAGGACAACAGCATAAACGACAGCGAAAGATAGTCATTCCTGTGTTCTCTGTTCCACACCTCAAAGGCCTGACGCCCGTTTTCTACAACGTCGCTGAGCGGGTACATCCCCTGCCATCCGCCTTATCGCCCCCAATTGACCACCTTCTTTTCAGCTCGCTGAGGTTATAGACAACGAATCTCTCGTGAACGACAAGTCCATCCTGGATATGGCAGATTGGATGGCTCGGGTTGCACTTGAAACAGTTGGCCAAACAATCCTTGGATACTCGTTCGATCCCTTAGATTCTCCACACAACAACCCTTATACCTCAGCGATTAAGGAATTGATGTGAGATTTCTTTAATCCACCAAGTGCACCACGGTTACTCAGTCCTTTCCAGACCAACTATGTTTAAATTAGCCCTGGCCCGCCAATTCGCACCTTTCCTTTCTCATCTTGGGTCACCTGCCTTCAGGAGAAAGTTAGTAGATTGGACTCCACTTCCTTCGGTTCAGGCGTTGAAACACATGTCGGATGTGATGTATGATACTGCCAAATCGATCCTCCACCAGAAACAAGAGGAAGTTACGATGGGTCTCCTTCAGGATCGCAAGAGTATCATCGGTGCATTGTGTAGGTTCCAAGTTTCTGACAATCCTCCAAAACTGATTTCATGGAAGTGAAAGCAAACGAAATGATCTCTGCGAATGAGAAGATGACTGAGGACGAACTTATTGGTCAGATAACGTGGGTCATTCAATTACACACAGCACTCGGTAGTTGATTTATGGTTTCTTTCAGTGTCCTCATATTTGGAGCTCAAGACACGACAGCATCTTCCTTATCCCGCTTATTACATATGCTATCAACTCACCCAGACGTACAAGCAAAACTCCGAGATGAGATCACCGAGGCCGTGGCGTCCGAAGGTGGAGGCCGGCTCGATTATGAAGTCGTTATGTCACTCCCCTGGCTAGACGCAGTTCTCAAAGAGACGCTGAGGCTGTATGTTGATATTTTGAGATCACGGATCACCCTGCTGAAGCTCTTGTTTCCTCAGATACCCGCCTGTTCCGTTTGTTCGAAGAACGTGAGTCTCAATTCGCTTCGGCGAACGTACCTAACGTTTGGTGAATTTCGCCTAATGTGTGTCTATCAGTACCCTCAGGGATCAGAGCGTTCCTCTTGCGAGTACCGACAATTTGCCTTCGCATATCAGGGACACTGGGATGCTGACGATACCTGCCGGAACAATCCTCTTTGTGAATATTGCAGGTGCTAATCGATTAGAAAGTGTCTGGGGCTGCGATGCCAAGGAATGGAAACCAGAGAGATGGCTACAAGGAGACAAACAGGCCGCCCCTGGGGACGAAAAACTTCCTGGTATCTATGCTGGAATGTGAGCGGATGGTCCCATTTTTGGCTCAAAGGAGTTTCCACTGACCGATATCTCCGAGAGCAGGCTTTCATTTTTAGGAGGAGAACGAGCTTGCATGTATGTCCGTTTCCAAGACTTTGGGCCTTGCTATGGCTGACTCACTCTCACAGCGGATGGAAGTTTGCGCAGATTGAGATCAGTCAGTATTTTCCCCGCATTGCCTGATAATGTTATTGACCCAGAGCTTCGAATAGAAATCTTGCTTGTGACACTTCTTTCGCGCTATCGGTTCTCCACAGCTAAAGAGCGTGGCGAGATAGTCTGGAATCTTTCTCAGATTCTCTTTCCTTCCGTGAGAACCATGGATGGGCAGGAGCGAAAGGGACTACCTCTTCTCGTTGAACGACTGTAGAACCAAAGTTTTCCTTGATGTTCAATATACGAAAAGATGATATTGTGCTTATACGTGACTATCTTACCCGCGAATATATTGTGCTTTGGGGTATCATGTTCACGTTCCAGTAAATATCAATGGTCATGGCATAGGGAGCCGCGGTGAAGCCTCGGTCGTCGTGAGCACGTCACTCCTCCCTCATCGTTGTATCGAGCAAAACAGAGATCCTGTTGCAATCTGGATCGACCTAACAAGCTGAGGGGACCTCATACAACATCCCAGGAAGAATCGATCAAATAATCATGGCCCAATGCTAAGCCTTACCATTCACCGTCTGACCACCACCCGCTTCCATCCTTGCCTCCACCACAGCTTCTCTCAGTCTCCTCAACGCCTCGTCCATCACATGTTCTTCAAGAAGACTAAACGATAACCTTACATATGGTGATACGCCACCGTTGGGTAAGAATATAGTCCCTGGAAGAGCCAGAACACCCTTCTGCATTGCTTTTGTTCGGATGAGGTGTTCGCAATCTTCTGAGTCGGGTGTGGGTGGGAAGCCAGGTGGGTTGATATTCAGTTTGAACCTGGAGAAGGACAAAGTTTTTCATCGTCAGGGCACGCTCATCTGGGTCGGTGGAGTACCCACCAGATAAACATTCCCGCCTGAGGACTATCCCAGACAGCCAGTCCATCCTTTCCAAGATGCTTCGTAAGCAACCTCTCACAAGTGTTTCGTTTCTCAAGGTAAAATTTGGCTGCATTCGCAGTGTGAGCTTTGAACCCTTCGTAGCCCCATGATTCCAAGACGGTAAGAGCAATGGCTTGAGTCAATGATGAGGTTTCAAGGTGCGTTGCAGAAGTCTGTCATGCGCAGAGATGAGTTGTGTACCTTGACCAACCAATGAATGAGGGGCTTACGTGTCTATCTATGGCGTCCATAAGCGGTCCAGGTCCAGATACGAATCCAAGCCTCAGTCCTGCTGACAATATCTTCGATAACGAATCGAATCTCAGCACTCGCCCTCCTTGATTGACTCTAGTCAAGTCTCTCTCATTCCAACTCCCACTATTTACCTCCCCGTCGTGGTTTTCACCTAGCATTTTAAGTTGCTTCTCGAGAGCGAAGTAGGACGATGAACGAGGAGGCGAGCCATAGTATAGATAGTAATACGGGTCGTCTAACATTGTTATTGAAATCAGCAGGTATAAGGATGATTGGGATTAGGTACCTTCGAGGATGATGAAATCATGCTCTCTCGCAAGCAAAAGCAAGTCGATGCGTCGTTCAAGTGTTGCAGTTACCCCACTAGGATTACATCCATACTAACCGGACCGAATTAGTTCTTGTCCGGATTTCATTCAGAAGTGGAAGAAAATACCCACTGGAACGGTATAGATCAGTTTGGGCTTGGGCTTCCTCGTGGGCCAATCCTCAAGGATCTTGCGCAGCTCGTCGGTACGAATTCCGTCAGCGTCAGTTGAGATACCGATGATCTCGGGTTGAAGACTTTGAAACATAGGCAGAATACCGCTGCAGGTGGGATAGCGGGAGTAAGACAAGGGCAGAAAGGAAAGTAATGAGATATTGCGAGGAAAACATACCCGTAGGTTGGACTTTCTATCAGCATAGAGTCTCCTGGGTTGAGCAGGGCTGTGGCTGCCTGCAAGTAGATAGAAGGAACATTAGACGGGAAACACAAGGGCAGGGTTTACATACCTTGGAGATGAGATCTTGCGATCCGTTACCTATACTAACCCTCCACCCTTCTGCGTTTGCTTTCCTCCCATGCTCAAATTCCTGTAACCCTCTCAGCCAATCCAGCATCCTCCGCAATCCTGGCGTAGCACCATACTGCAACCCCATCTCGAGCACATCTTTATCCATACTCATCGTTGAGATCTTGCTGGGATCATAGGGATCTTTGGTAGTCCATGACAGGGATCCAGCGAAGGGAAACATAACGGGGTTAGGTTTTCCACCAAGAAGTGTGATGGCATGGGGCATCTTGTGCTCGAGGCCAATGATCTCGTGGACTGCGAACGAAGGTAGGGAGGGTAACATGAATGAGGAAATATTATAACGTACTGGGACTGGGTTTCATCCGTTTGGCAGCATCTGAAAGATAGTCATTGTAGAAAATACGATGATTGCTCTCTCTGACGGGCTGCTTGGCTTCAAGAGTACTGCCTATCTCGATGGTAGTCATGGTCGAGATCCTATGTGAAAATCGGGCCCATGTCCACTTGTCGTTCTCACAGAGTTTGTTTCCGTACCGCAGGTTCCGGGTACCTTGCTTATCCTAGAATTTGCTTTGGTGCTAGCGTGCAATCATGTGTTCCTCGGTCAATTCCTACTGGGTAGTTAAACAATGTGATTCAGCGCAGATCTCCAATACTTCTGGCTACCTCCAAGTCCAAGAAATATAGACGTACTCAGTTGGGCCAGTAGCAGCTAGTGGACTTCATCGTTGTAAAAAATGACTTGGATTCGGAAGAAATCACTGGGAGTCTGTGGCGCGGTGGAAAAAAGTTCACGGTCATGTGAACTCAATTCTGAGTTCGTGTTCGCTTTTGGGGGGAGAGCTCGGTCTCGGCTCTCGACCCACGATGTTGGACTCACTTGGAGGCGCAGAGGAAAATATTACGTGGAGATATTTGATTCACGAGATGAATATCTCCTCTGAGACTTAGGTGTGCAGCACATCCCATTGTTGTCCGCCACAAGCTCAGAGTCAATCTGACTATACATCCCGTTTCACGAATCTTCCACTCTGATGCCAGAACATATGATCATCATCTTCGCCTTCCTTACCCCATAACTCCTCCTCCTTCCACATTCCCACATCCATTCCATCTGCATCCTCATCACGCATCTCCTTCACCCACAAATGCGTCGGCCGATCCAACCTACACCCGTCGAACGCCAATCGCCACACCGGTGACCATGCCCATTGCCACCACGCAACGTCAGGTAACGGATTACGCACGTGCTCATAGAAGAGTAGTTGGCCAGCTGGTTTGAGAACCTGCTTAACGAGAGCCGTGAGAGATGATTGAGGGTCTGGGATTGAACAGATAGTAAGGATTGAGATTATGGTGTCGACTTGGTGGACTTTATCTAGGATGGCTTGGATATCTTGAATAACATGTGGGAGAATAACGAGAGACCCGTCTGCTTCAGTGAAACCATGCTTGTCAGCTATTTTGAGAGCATTCAGTGTATTGTTGATTTATGGAATAATCGAGAGAATACTATACCCCGAGCGCGTATTTCAGAGTGCATGTGCTCATTGGGCTCGAGCGCAATATAAGCCCTGACTCGGTTATGATCCAAATAACTAACAGTATGTCCATGTCCTATCGCAAATAACCAATCTCAGGTCAACCAGACTTGCAAGGGATTATTAATAAACCAGATAAAACCGTACCAGCACCGATCTCGAGCACAGTTCCCCTTGCATGTGGAATCACCTTCATTTTATCCGCCTTTGAGTTCTCATCGATCCCATTCCCGAAGGGAACCCAGACATGACTCATGAACACCTTGGAGAGTTTAGCTGGGAGAAATAAGAGGAACGGGTCGCGCCAGATTGCCTTCAAAGTAGGAAAGATGGCAACAGAGAGGGCTGCACGAAAATCCTCCAGAGGCGACAGGGCTTTTGAGATTCTCATGATCTTTGAGTAAGATGGCTAGATGGCTAGATTGTAGGTGTTGTGGCGGGTAGAATTAGAAGAGGGAAGCGGAACCCTCCAGCCTTTATGAGGGTAAGGCGTCATGGTACGGGCGCCTGAACGACGCGCGTCTTTCCCGTGACCACATGACTCGCTATTTGTTGTAAAATAAAAACTACATAATTAATTGCTGGCAACCTTGCCTGAGACTAAGTTACTTCGGTGCTGAAAGCTCTGCCATGTAATCCTGTACTTTGGTTGTTGGAACTATGGAACAACTTTCCCTGCTCTTTTGGAAGAATCACACCACGATCGCCTTGTTTTATTCTCGTTACCGAGGAACAATAAGGAAGATACTACAAACCAACCCTTGAAGCTTGAAGAATCGTCTCCACTTAGCCCTCTAGTGTGTAGCTAGTATTGGGGCCGTAATCTGCAGAGCCTCAATGACTCTTTATCGACGCCTTTAAGTTGCTTCTTTCTCCATAATAGTAACAATCTTCACCTCGATCGACCCCAGCAGGCAAAATACACAAACGTTGTTAAGTTTGGCCGTTAAGCACCTGAATCTTCTTTATTCAAGTGAAGTTGTGTTGAATCACCATTCCATTTGCTCATTATATAGCCGGGCTTCTTCTCGTACAGGAATCGATCGGGCTTCATTCGTATCTCTGAGTCAGTGCTCTGTGCCCTCTCAAAGCCAGACAATATAATGCCATCATGTTGTCAATCTCATGCTCTGACTCAGAACCGCAGTAGCTGACCTGCGTCCCCACCCGACCTACTCTTTGAAGGCAGGGACTCCTCGCGACGGATTGAACAATACAACTCAATTGTCGGAACAGCTATTGTTATTATGGTGTCTACCTGCATAGCCCATTAAGCTAGCAATACAACCATTGTATGAAGCTGGTTTACGACTCAGTTTGGTCCGTCTATCTCGTTCTTTTTAGGGGTATTTATTGTCCTTCAACAGCATCTGACGACCGCCTATTTAGCTGCTTGGATTTGGGATCTGCCGTTGCTCCAACTCCCAGCGCGTCCCAGCACAAATTATTCCATGGGTCTAGCCAAATTTGATTATCCTCCCTTAGTGTATCATACTTCCCGGTGCCATGCTCCTTTTTTCTCTACTCGCTGCTCGTGCTCGTGCGCTTTCCCTGTGTGCTCACGAGACTCCTGGCTTGGAGCACCCATTGAAGTTCTTAGTCCATCCGCATTCAAGCCCGTTGCAGAAAACCGCTCCATAGAATACCCTTGGGCAGTTCCAGTACTGAAATCCCACCCAGTGGCGATTCCCGTGTATTCACCATATCTGGTCCAGCCATACCCGTGGTATAATTTCGTGCCAGCTTATTGGTGGAGATGATTACTTGGTCTAATCCCGAGTGTCAATGCGAATGGTGAGGTCAATCCTAATTTGTTTTCAAGTGACGAGGGACTGAACTACGTCTTCTTGATAAGCCAAATTTCATCATGTAGGAGTAATACAACTTTCTTCGAGTTACTGTAGAAGCGGTACCAATACCAGCACTGTATAAATATTTATCTGGTCATCATTGCTAGCTATGTCTTTCACGGACTTATCCTGCCCTCTATTTGAGAATAGATTTGCCCTGGGAATGTTTGAAGTGTGCTAATTCTAGGTAAAAACATGTGATCGCGATACCACTGGTCGTGTCTAACTTCAAAAAGCTGACGTGATTGATTTTCCGTTTTACCAAGAGAAAGATGGGTAAGAAAGGGAAGTAAAATTGTGAAGTAGTACATGTGCCTGTTTGTCCAATCTCCTGAAGTACTAGCCATCTAACAGCTACACCAGTCCTACCGAGCCATCTTACAAGCCCTCAAAAGCACCCTCCAAAACAGCCTTCTGTTGCGCAGTATAAAGATACCCGATACCCGGGGCCGGTAACGAATTCTCTTTCCTCCCAACATATCTCACCCTCTTCCTCCTGCTAAAATCAGCACCCAAGTCATCCAGCACACTTTCAATCCTCCAGCCTACATGTCCCCAGGCACCTTGGTTCCTGGGCTCCTCCTGAACCCAAACAATATCGAGGTCCTGCCTTCCTTGGACAAATCTGGCTAAAGCGTCCTTGACTTCAACAAATGGGAACGGCGATAGTTCTTCTATTCGGACGATTGCTACGCGAGAGTCGAGAGACTTGGTGGATCGTTCTTTGACGAGGTCATAGTATAATTTGCCAGTGACAATGATCAGACGCTCTACAGCGCTAGGATCTTGGATGGAGGGATCAGAGAGGACTGGTTGGAAGAACGTCCCGGGTGCCATCTCCGATATAGAGGATGTGGCAGCCTGTATAGGTTACTTCAGAGCAGGCACGATACTAAGTATGGTAACGCACGGGAAGTCGAAGTAGAAGCTTAGGAGAAGCAACCACAAGAGGCTTCCTGAAGTTTCTCTTCATTTGTCTCCTCAACAAATGGAAGTATTGGGCTGGAGTCGTCGGGAATACGATATGCATATTCGGATTCCCGTATGGCTTCGCAGCATCATATTCGTAACGGTCATTGGAAAGCTATGACATGGGATCAACATCCGGGTAAAGAAGATAGGGAAAGAAAAACGCACCTGAAGGAACCTCTCTAATCTGGAGGAGGAATGCTCTGGGCCTCCACCGTCTAATCCATGAGGGAGCAACAACACAATGCCACTCTGTTTGAGCCATTTCGCTAGAACAAAAACCGTGTTAGACATAAGTGTGCTCTCTAAAGGGCGGACTTGAGCAAGGAAGGGCGAGATCTCACATTCAGCAGATGAAATATACGTGTCGATGATAACCTGAGCGCCGTTGAAGAAATCACCATACTATCCAAAGAATTACGTTAGAAACAAAGACATGTTATATCCAGTGAATCAGGTTATGTACGGACCTGGGCCTCCCATATAGGCAAAATATCAGGACGTTCCCAACTCTGACCGTATTCAAACTAGGCGAGAATCATGAATTCAATTTGAGGTGGAAAGGGATGTAGGGGACATACACCAAGGACAGCAACTTCACTAAGTGAGCCTAAGCAAACGATCAACATCATCCGTAGTAGTAGAGAGCGAAAGGCTCACTGTTAGCAAGCTCCAACTTTGCCTTCGAGTCCAAGAAATCGTTAAGTGGAATAGCCACATCCTCTGTATGTTGATCTACAAACATCGCATGTCTAAGCAAACCACATGGATCAGTATAATGCAGCCCAAGGGAAAAAAGATGAACCTTTGACTGAATGTACCCCTCCCAACATCCTGACCCGATATCCTAACATCGTAGCCTTCGCTCATCAGAGACCCAAAAGCCAGAGCTTCACCCGTCGCCCAGTTGATACCAGTCCCAGATTCCAACGATTGAAGTCTTTGCTTAATGTGTCGGTGGAGTCTGTTCAGAATTTCCTAAAACAGAAAGGAGGAGTAGGTGGGAGAGCGGAAAACCCATACAATGAGATACCCGATACTCACAAACTTCTCTGGCAGCATAATGCTAGCTTTACCAACCCTCACTAGCTCACTCTCACTGACACCCGTGTCAGGATTGCAGTCCGCTTCATTCGCCTTGACAGCTTCAGAAGTAGGCCACCTAATTCCACTCCATTGTCCCTTTAATGTCAGATCCTCAGGCTTGTAAGAGTCAACCTTGGCCAGCTCGGTTTCCAGATAGGATTTTCGAGAGTTACGATATTGGTCGACTGTTTCTTTTGTGAGGAGAGAGTCATCCTATGATGAAAAGGAAGAGTTATTAGCATTAATTCGATTGCGGCAGGGGCCAGTAAAGATGAAAGCATAAGAAGAGAAGAAGAAAGGCGAAGTGAGAGGAAGAGAGGAAACTCACAACAAGCCGGTTTTCATACAGCTGCGGCACCGAAATCCTAGATCTGATCTTTTCATACATCACAGGCTGAGTGAACGCAGGCTCGTCAAGCTCATTGTGTCCCCTACAAAGAAAAGGGTGAGGGATGGTTACGCTATCAAAACTCAGAATGCGTCCATACCAGCGTCGGTAAACCATCAGATCAATGATGATATCCTACGGGAAATAAAGACAAGTATGAATTGTCTCTCATCGACAAAGGAAAAGTCGGAGAAACAAACCTTGCGGAAGGCTTCCCTATATTTGAACGCTACTTCCACAGCACGAACGACGTCTAGATTCATAATCACAAGTTCAATCTCACAAATGAGAATTCAAAGATGCAGAAGGCATAAACAGACCTTCTGGATAATCTCCGTTGACGTGAAGAACTGGGGCATTGATCATTTTTCCGATGTCAGAGCAGTAGAGGGATGAGCGGGCTGAGGTTGCTGGGGTAGTGTATCCGATGCTACATGAAAGTAGATTCATCGGTGTTTAAGGCTGAGAGAAATGTAGACTGTTCTCACTTGTTGCTAGAGGGAGATAGAAATGTCAGTTTTATAATCACAAAAACAGAAGGAAAGCCAGTTTACTTGACAACTATGTGTACGCTCCCTCCACTTGTGAAATGTGGGAGATTACCTACATAAAGTGAGCATCTACTGAATATGCTGAAGCTGGGGGTAAAGGAGGACGTACTGAGACCAAGGGATTCCATCATGATACCTTGACCGGTAAAACTTGCGTCTCCATGCAACTGTACACACATGACTTTGTCGCCAAGCTGGCAGTCTTTAGGTGAGGTCTTGAGGAGGGAGTACTGCTTAGCCCGTGCTTTACCCATAGCAACAGGGTTAACGGCCTCTATTAACTATGCAATTAGTAGCGATAGATCTCTGTAGAAGGAGAAGCATACCGAGGTGAGACGGGTTAGGAAGAAGGGAGACTTTGATAGACCTCGCGCCATAGTGCAAATGAGAGGATATAAACAAATGACTGAGGACGTCGCCCTCCGCATCCAAGCCTTCGAGCTGCTCCGAGTTTCCCTTAATCTTATGGAACAAAGCCACTGGCTCGTACCCCATCAAGCCTGTCAACAAGTTCAACCTCCCACGGTGAGGCATACCCAGTACAATTTGTTCCAAGCCAGCTGTCGCTGAAACCTCAAAGAGCGCGTTTAAAGCTGGAATCATAGATTCACCGCCTTCCAGGCCATACCTCTTGAGATTCGGGAACTTGATCTGAAGGAACCGGTCGAGGACTTCACTTTTGACGAGCATTTCCCAGACTCTCTTTCTCTCCGGGTCGAGCATCTTCCGACCCTCCTTTGGGGGAACGCTTTCCAAAAGATGGGAAAACCAGAGTCTCTCCTCCTTCGAAGGAGAGTGCATGTACTCGTACGCGATCCTGTCCACATAGATAGCTCGTAGATGCCGAGTAATTGACTCTAGAGTCCAGGGTGCTTGGTTGTTCGTCGTCCATACTATGCCGTTTACATCGTAAGAAGCGTTCGGGTCTGTAAGACCGTATCTCGTTGGATCGAGAGCGGCGACCTCTTCCCTAGAGAGAAGATCCAGAGGGTCGAGCCGTGCTGCTCTGTGCCCATGTGTTCGTAGTGAATCGATATAGCGTAGAAGAGGGGCATTCTTGGCTCTGTTTTCAAGCTGAACTTGGGAATCTTTGCAACGTCACAAATACTCTTGTCAGTTCCGGGATTGGCAAGTATGCCCACTAATAGGACTTACAATCCTCGACAGACGACACCCGAGCTTTGCGAAAGCCAAAGGATTCATCATGGTACCGTCTCTTGCCTACAGACGAGGCACAAGACCTCAGAATTACTCTCCTCATTGTCCACAATGTCGAAGAACACCCTTAATAGACGGTGCTGGATAAAGTGGAGTCCGAGATATTGGAATGCAAGCTCCGGAACTTGGGGTTGACATGATTTAATGGTAAGCGGGAGAACACATGATCACCACAGGTTAAAGTTACCGGCCATCACCACGGCTCATTATCCCAAGCAGAGGACTTAGGACTTAAGCCACTTACAGCAAAGATGTTCTTAACGCTTCATCCGACAAGTTATCAACTCAGTCACTCGGCATGGATTATTGATGATTAGCTGAATCTGGGAAATATAGCGAAGATGCCTCCTCACCACTGCCTCAGCCTTTCTACAGTTTATGTCGTTGATCAGTTGGTATCAGTGGGTCTATCAATACCAATCGATTGATGGGGAAGAAGTCAGGTAGGTACTAATGCTTTCGCTCTACTGGGATTGCCATATGACATAATGTGGATCTGGTTGTTCAGGGAACGATTCCAGTGTAGGTTTTTGCCGCAGTTCGATTGCTGATCGGTATTTTCGCAGAGTTTCGGGCAATCTAGACGGCTTAATTGAGAAGCCCTAGTCAGATTACTATGAGCGAGAAGTTGAAAATCAAGAGAAGGCAGACGATTCACTAGAGTGTTGGGAGAGCGTTTTCCCGTGGGGTCGGATATAGAAATACGGCGCTGGGGATTTGATGGAGGAGGGTGTGGGTATTGCGCACTAGTGGGTTTAACCTGAAAGAACCATTCTTCGACCCGAGCACCTCTGCGGAATAGTAGTTTGGCATTGTTCAGATTGAAATGTTCCCTAGGTTGGTCCATCCAATGTGCAAACTTAAACCCCCATATAGCAAAATAAATTGGGGGACAATGCCAAAAGCCAGTGTTCGGCCACTTGCTCTCCACCTTTTTCTGTTCTGATGATTCCCCGTTGGCGGACGATTTCGATACTAGATTCGGATTTGCTCCGTTATCCAGCAGTATTTCTAAAGCCCAGAAGGCACTATCGCTCTGAGCACCATAAGACAGTGGTGTCCGACCACTCGCATTTGGAAAGTTTACATCCGCCCCTTTCTTGATCAGGGACGCGACAACGCTAGTTTCGTAGGTGTCCAGGAGCATGAGCATGGCCGGACCAACCGCGTGTGAGAGTGGTGTTCTTCCTTCTGAATCGTATGAATTGATGTCGGCTCCTTTCTTTATGAATAAATCGAATAAAGCGTCGATTCTGTGGTCGATTTTCCATCCATCGCTCCTCAAATACTCTGCTGCATATGAGAGCGAGTCGCGGCCCATATGGTCCTGTTTAGTAACTACTGCACCATGGTTCACCAAGGTGGTTATCAATTCGATGTTTCCCTGTTTCGAGACATGTATAAGGGGAGTACGGCCGTAATTGTCCTCTGAGTCCAGCTCTGCTCCAGCATTGAGGAGAGTTCCTATGAGTTGAAGACTTGACTCTGTTTTCCCTGTGCCAAGTTCGGTGAGAAACTCGCTGACATAAGAGAGGACTGTCCTTCCTTGATCATCCTTGTAATTGATCGTTTCCGATACACCTACGTTCACCAGTAGAAAAATACAATCCGCGCTATGATAGCGTGCTGCAAGTAGAAGTGGGGTGGCGCCGTCTAAGAAAGTCGTATCCGAGCTCAGGCCCGCCCTCAACAACAATGAAACGACCTGTATCAGACCACTGTCCTTGTCCTCGAGAGACGGACGTATATTGAAAGCCTCACGAAGGAGATTGTCACCGGGCCTGTCCTTTTGGAATACAGTAGACTCCCTCATAGTCCATAC
>CEMT01388226.1:646-12509 GCA_900068985.1 Pterula multifida
CATGGGCAGTAGATTAGCTGTGTAGGTCGGCCAGAGAGTACAGTTACAGCGCTGAGAGGAAACATGGATCAATATTGAAACAAGTTACGAGGACTTAGAGTGATAATTTAAGAGGTCATGTGAGTCTGTTTACTGTTAGTATGGACAGCGCTGGAGTCTACGATCTGTCTAGACGAGGCTACGGAATTAATCAATCTGATCAAACTGGCAAGTTTGTAAAGCTCCGTAGATACTTTGAGACAAATTCTATTCTCAGTAGCCATCTCTAAGACAGAATAGGTCTTTTTCTAGATCCAATAGCTATCTCTAGACAAATTGAAGTGGCTTTCTAGATCCATTTCTCACTGGGCTTAAATGCCCCTCACCCTTTTATGTGATATGTTACTAGCACTATCTAATAATTACTTACATCTCTGTGCAAAGTCCTGTTCACAAGCATATTCATTTTCGTTTAGCACTGTATCCCGCAAAAGTTTCCATGGACACGGTGATGTGATTAAGTCAGTTGCGTCCTGGAGCCGTATCATTGCAATTGACTGAACTTTACCTCTTCTACATCGTGTTGCTGGCCAAAAGTGGTTTTTGGAGCGACCATTACAGTGTGTATATCAACACCGCCGTCATCAGCACTGGCTTTCACGTACTGATTCGTTCAAGTCTATGGGCTCGGGTCTTTTGGGTTCTACATATAGTAGATTGCGTCTAGGGCCCAATTGGTAAGTATTTATGCTATCATTTTATGGAGCAAAGATTTTTCTAGGAATCATTGAACGAAACTTTAAATGGCTGTTCAATCTGCGTAGTACCCTTGAGCCTATTCGACTGCTCGGATATTCCCTCTCGAGACCAGCGGCAACGTCGGAACACTTTCCACAACACGCACTCATATACACCTATAAAACGCTACGGCCTGCATGCACAGAGCCGAACCTAATACCGATACGACTCTAATACACGATACAAAAGCTTCGATGATGTGACTTGAGAATCGCTCTTCATGTTCTCGTGGATCAGCAAGCAGGGCTAGTGTTATATGTTCAACGCACTAATCCTTAGGTAGCGTACTCCCGTACTCCACAGCTATTTACAACGGATCCCATCTGTCATAGAGAATTGAGCCAGGTGTCCTAGTTGTATCTTAGGCGAGCCTTCATCGCCTCTCGTTATCTCTACATTCTCACGAGGCTGGGTGAACATGATGCATCCGAATTCCTGACAAGGCGATGTGAATTGTGCGTATGGATATGGAAAACGAGGCCACGAAAGGGACAAATCAACGCTGCTAGCCCAAAACACTAAGGCACCGATGTGTATGATGTGACGCATCTGGCGGGTCTTTGAAACTATCAGCACTAGGATTTGCGCCAAGACTTTTACGAACGGAACGACGGCAACGTCGACCGACGTTAAACTTGGAATTTGACCGTGTGTAGGTTCCAAGGTTCAAGGCAGCTGAGGAAATTTTGTGTTCAATGTTGCAATGATCACATACTCTGCAGCAAACTCCCGTGGTATACGGCTGTAAGTACAACGGGTGTTCCTTGCTGAGATGCGGAGATTTCCTGTCGATTGTGTTCCTACAAGGTTATGTTGAATCCACAACGCTGGTTGCATTGAATAAATATTTGATGTACTGATGATGCCGGCACGTGATTCAACTTTATCAACTTTACAAATTGACATAAAAGCAAGTTATGTAGGATGGAAGCAATCATACACCTTAGCAGACTTTTCTCTTCTCCCCCTCCATCACATTTCGCGTGCTAGTATGCGATTCATCGCTCTCGCATCTGCCGCTTCTCTCTTCGTTAGTGGTGAGTAGTGCTACTCCTGCATTGAACTAGTGGTAGTTTGTTGATCTAGAAATTATCAGGCGCCGCTGCTTCAGGACTGGACCAGCTTACAAGCTACTTTGAAAAACATCATGCTCTCGTCGCTCGTCAGACAGGTCCTTTAGATGTTGATGAACTTCCCCCTCAGGTTTGGCGAAATCGTTTCCTCTGCCAGGTACGCGTCACTAACGCTATCTCTTTTCCGTAGTGCCAAAGTGTTTGCAGGACCATCATCAACACTCTCAGTGTGAGCGATTAACGCGTTCACTTCTGATGGTTCGGAAATAAACTAATTCGTGTTTCTGTTACATCCAACTACTAGGACTGCATTACTTTGAACTGTGTATGCACCGATACGAATGGGAGAGAACTCACCGACTGTGTTGACTGCTTGGTCGATGCAGGTGGCAACACTGCATCTGTAAGAGCTGCAGGTCAAGATGCTCTCGATGGTACAGTATAATGCCTACGTTTACTCTTTTCGGTTTACTCATCGAGCATTGCACCATCTGCAGAGTTCGATGGGGGCTGCGGAAACCCCTTAGGGACACACACTATTGAGGGCTCCTCGCCCCCTGTTGGCTCCCCCATTCCTAGCTCTACCATCAGACCCAGCGTCAGCGGTTTTGCTAGCAGCACCGTTCCTGGCTCGAGGCCAACGTCATCTCCCACTGCGAGTGATCCTGATTCTGGAAGCGGGACTGGATCTGGAAGCGGCAGTGGAAGCGATAACACTAACCCCTTTGGTAGTAGCGAGAGTGGGAGTGGAGGAGGAGGGGGGGCTTTGGCAAACGGTGCGGATCTCTTGGTGTTAGCAGGCTGTGTTGTTATCGGATTGATTGGAGGTGCTGTGATGCTCTAACTTGATGTAATGTTGGCACAAATTTCAAGCCTGTGTATATTCCCTCGCGTTTCTTCTCTCCAGGATATTGGCTTGAGATATGTACTAACCAGTAATGAGATCCATGATTAATGTGCTTGTTCCAATCGCTAAACCATTTATTTGCATTATCTGTATCTAGGCAAAGTGTGTTTGCTATCTTGCCGCTCTTTGAAAAACTGTGAATAGATCAAGCTGTTATAATATTAATGTTCAGTTAACCCCGAAGCATCTTCAGACCTTTCCGTTTGACGCTTACCAGCATCGAGCTCTGGCTTCTCCGCGGCAGTGAAGTTGGCTGCTCGTAATATACACTTACTACGGTATGATGCAAACAGGTGCGAATTTCCATCTAACCCTATATGTTCAGATTTTGCACTGATGCATGCCCTGGCCACTGGATTGACTCGCCGAGTTGCTAAAAATATTCAACTGTCAAGGTGCCTGGTAGCCAGCATCCTAGTTTACCAACAAATGGTCACTGTCTTCACAATTCACAATTCGCGATTCGCGATTCACAGTACAGACTGCGTTAGGATTGAGTGAAATCATGTCGAGTATAATAGGGAGTTCCCCGATAGTAAACACGATTGTTTACTTTGCTCAGTGGGATAGGTTGCACGACCCAATGAGCATTTTCTGCGCTTGCAGAACCACCGACTTGTCAAATGTGTTACAGTATAAACTAACTCTTCGAACCTCTTATCGTTGAGATGAAAAGGCTTCAGGCCGTTGGTCTAACTTTACTTCGAGTTGTTTGTCCCTGGTTTACGAATGACTGCGTATTATGTAATAAAAATATGCTTGTTGCCATCGTTTGGGACCCAGAGCGCTCGCCTGCAGATGGCTGGCCAACAATATAGTACGATAGATGAGAAAGAATCATATGGAGCACAGGGAAAGATAGAGGATATCTAGATGATGAAGAAGGAAAGAGAAGTTAAGTCAACAGCGACCGTAAAGGGGGAGGGGGAACTTTCGTAGGTCTTCAATAAAGAACAATTCTTTTTTCGATTCTGCCTAGTTTGCTTCGCAGCCTAAACCCCCTTTGTTATACTCAACAAGGTCTTGAACGAGATCAGCGATTGCTCATCAGTCCTCACATACACTCCCTCGTCGTTGATCGGATCGTATCTTCATATCCGAGTCACAGTGAATCATAGGCTTAGAGGAGCCATCTCCTCAGAAGCTGCCCTATACCGAATTCCTCAATACCGCAATGTTGAATGCTTGCACGGTCATCGTGTCAATGTGAGTAGCCCCCAGTTGGTAAATGATCCTGAGTTCCTTTCGAGTTCCCTTTTGAATGCGGTGGGAAATCTCTAGGGATTATTGATGGTTCTAAACTCATGCACTGAAGGGTAGTGATGCGACTGCAAGTTTGCGGGTTCGGGTTGTATTGGATTCGTTTGGGAGTGGGGCGGGTCTTTTGGAAAATATGATATATATCAAGACTGGGCACCAAGATTTTGCGAGTGGAACGACAGCGAAGTAGACCAAGGCCATACTTAGAATTTGACCGACCGTGTGAAGGGTAGATACAGCTTTATATTCAACATTACAATTAGCACATACTCTGCAGCAAACCCCCGTAGTCTTCTGGGGTACAATGGGTGTTATTTGCTGACATACAGAGATTTCGCATTGATTGTGTTTCCACTACAAAGTTATATTGAAAGCCACGACGCTGGCTGCATTGAATAAATGTTGACGCATTGATGATGCCAGCATGTTCAAAGGTACATAAATTCATGTCAAAAAAGTTTTCCGTTGGCATAAAAACAAGCTAGGTTGAAAGGATACGCCCCAGCGGACTTTTCTCCTCTTCCCCTACCATCAAAACGAGATGCGATTCATCACGTTTGCATGTGCTGCCTCTCTTCGCTAGTGGTGAGTCTTTGTCAAAGCTACTGCCACATTGCACTAGTAGTAGTGTATTGATCCAAAAAATATTAGCTACTGCCGCTGCAGGACTGGACCAGCTTACCAGTTACTTTGAAACATATCATACTCTCATCGCTCGTCAGGTAGCATATCCTGGTGCACTTCCCCCTGAGGTTCGGCGAAATCATTTCCTCCTGCAGATACGCATCACGAACATTGCTTCTTTTCCATAGTGCCGAAGCCTTTGCAGGACCACCTTTAGAGTTCTCGAACCGGTGGGTAGTTAACGCGTTGGCTTCTGGTGGTCCAAAAAACTCATTCGTGTTTCTGTTAACTTGCAATTACTAGGATTGCGTCGATTTGAAATGTCAATGCAATGCCGCGAGTGGAAGAGAAGTTGCCGACTGTATGAATTGTTTGACTGATGCATTTGACAACGCAGAATCCGTGAGAGCTTTAGGTAAAGAGGCTCTTGAAGGTATGGTGTACTGTAATGCCTACATTTACTTTTTCGGTTTATTTATCGAGCGTTGCACCATCATCTTCAGAGTTCGACAGCCTGCGGGCACCCTCCAGGAACACACTCTCTCGATGGCTCCCCTGGCTCTTCCAGTTCTAGCTCTAGCATCAGACCCAGTGTCAGCGATTTTATTAGCAGCACCATTCCTGGCTTGAGGCCAACACCCTCTCCCACTGTGAGTGGCACTACTTCTGGGTGTGGGAGTGGATCTGGAAGCGGGACTGGATCTGGATCTGGAAGCGGCAATAATACTAACCCCTTCGGTAATAGCAATAGTGGGAGTGGAGCAGCAGCAGCTTTGGCAAACAGTGCGGATCTCTTGGTGTTGGCGGGCTGTGCTGTTATCGGATTGGTTGGAGGTCCTGCTCTAATGTACTAACTTGATGTGATGTTGGCACAACAGGGCCTGTATCTCTTCCTCCAGTGAATTCTAGGTTGGGAAAAGCCGTCTCCTTCGAAGCTGCCCTATGTCGATTTCCTCAATGCCGCAATGTTGAAGCGCTTGCATGGCCATCGTCTCGATGTGAGTAGTCCTGAGTTGGTAGTATCTGCCTGTGTGCTATGTTGTCCCGTTTTTGTATCTGTATCGATGCAAATGGGACTGTAACAGGAAACCCAGTCAATCACAGTCACAGTGATCCTGAGTTCCTTTCATATTCCCTGTAAGTGAGATGGAACATCTCCAGGGATTGTTGAAGGGCCTAGATTTACGTACTGAAGGGTAGCAATGTGATCGTAAGTTTGCGAGTTTGATTCGTTCGAGAGCTTGTCCTCATCTAGTAATGGTCGCTGGTGTTGATAGAGAAGAAGTGGCCACGTCTTTTGTCCAAGGACCCGGATACTCGGTCATCGATAACTTAGTTTTTGACAAGAAAGCCTTGGCGATCTTTCCATCAAAGTGATGGGATGTGTGCTTGTACGTACTCACTATAGTATCTATTATCGCCAATCCCATGGTCCCATAATCCTTTTTAGCTGGAGTTTCCTCGGTGGAAGGCATAGACTCTTCAAACAAATCATTGAGTACAAGTCTTTTAGTTGAGTCCAGTACCCTATCTAATTTAACAAGAGACTCTACACTGATTATATGATAGGCTGCCGAGAAGGACTCAGGGCCCAATTTGATCGGAAATCAATTATGAGCATGTCCTACCCCTTCATACTTTCGCAAAATGTACTGTGGCGGAGGGAAGCGCGGAACTACCTAAACAGATACCTCATTTTCCTGGCCTCCTCTCCGATGTTTTCTGAGAATTTTGCTCTCATCGTACCTTTTCACAACACTTATGAGACGAGGATATGACCAGAATCTGTCGATTTATTGGCGTTTCGAACCCTTCGCGATTCAACTGGCCTTAGGACCAGCTAACGTGAGGAACGTAACGGTGTCAGGGTTACCAGGAACCTGTCTCCTACCGATGTGACGGAAAATTCAATCGACACCAGCCAACATTCATGTAGGTTTTACATAAGGGACTAAATGTTACGCTGAGATTCATATAAAACAAGCCAGGGCCTTCCAGTTTTCTTCCTACTCATTAGAGTTCCCTTAGACTCAGATACCCCACGCACAATCAACCCCTTCACATTCTTTACAGTTAAAAGTTCAAATGCGTCCTGCAATTTTCATGGGGCTTGTATGGGTGACGGCAGTCAGTGGCCATGGTCAGTGTTGCTTTCTTATATTCGTATTCAATTGCTCCTAATGAGATCTATCCTTATCTAGGTGCATTCACGACAAGGGGTAGTAGTAACAGCCTCCAGCGACTAAGTTCAGGTCTACGCCGGTATTCCCTCACTGCTCGTCAATCCTCTGAGAGCAGTGATTTGAATCCCGATGAATTCCCGTTAGAGGTGAAGTTGATATTTCTTGTCTTTCTATAGCCAAGTTAACACGATCATTTCATTGAACCAGTGTCGAGATATATGTACCCCGATTATCGACACGTTAAACGTAAGTCGCAATAACCTATTTCTGAACTGGTGAAAAACGTGTTTTTCCCACTTTTAGACCTGTCCGACCAAGAGCTGTTTCTGCACAGGTACTAATGGGAACAATCTTGAGGCTTGTATTGCGTGTCTCGTCAGTCTTAATGACACGCCCTCGTTGAGGGAGCAGGGACAGGATATTCTCGATGGTGACTCAGTCTTTTACGCTTGTGCACCGCAGCCAACCCACTGATCTGTAATTGTGTACTTCAGATTTCGATGAAGAGTGCGACTATCGCCCAGGTGAACATACTATTGCCGGCGGAAGTGGTGGAGTTGGAAGCAAGTCCGCAACTGCATCCAGCTCCTATTCCTCAGGTGCACCCAGCTATTCCGCAACCATGCCCATCTATACAAGTAGCACCAGCTTAGCAAGGGCCACAAACAGCTTCAGAGGAGCGGAATCCACGAGTCCTACTGCTACGGGTCGCTCCAATGATGGGTTAGTTCCCGCAGCAGGCGATGACAACGACGAAGGATTGGATGATTCAGCTGATGTTGAGAATCCTTTTGGTAGTACTAATCCGTTTTCGAGGGGTGCGGCGGTGGGTCTGAGTGTTAATGGCTTCTTGGCGATAGTCAGTGGTGTGGCCATGTTAGTCCTATCTGCATGATCGTACTATACAGTATTCATGTATGTGATTGTTCAAAAGAGCCAAAGAACAGGTTATTAGGCTCACATTTTGTGTCAACCTAACTTGTGCATTTGGTACAAGCAAGTATCACGTAGCTTGCGTTGTTAGACTTGCATTCATAAATAATTATAGCCATCTCCATTGCCCCCACTACGAACGTGTGTGCGTCAACAATAAGTAGTATCCTTGAGATTGGCTTGCTCCATTAGTCGTAGCACCAGGATCAAAAAGAACAATTACAGCGTGTAGTGGGAATAGAGACTTGATCGTTCTAATCTTCGATAACAAGATGAGAGTTCCTGGTAATCGGTCCGGGGTTCACAGGTGCTATCGGCTTCCGCGGACATCCTTCCTCGTCTATATTTACTCAAGCGAACAAGTCTTCTTTTGGAGATTCCAAGTGGCCTCCTCACGCATGGACCATGAACCGGGCGATCGTTTCGGCATCCCTCAAAAACTCCGCGTATCTGGCCCAGTTAGAGCATCAAAACATTCTGGGCTCCAGGATGAGTAGCTAGTTTTCTCGAGGATCTCGCGGATGATGGGCGTGAAGCAAACCAGTACCGCGAGGCTTCGAGCCTGAGATAAGATAGCACTTCCTATTGTTGTTGGCGACCGTGAGACAGATACCTGCTGTACGACAGCGCTCCAACACTAACAGGATTAATGATGCCAACGAGCTTAAATGACAGTCAACCTGATAGGTTGCACCCCAAGAAAATAGAAAAACGCTACAGCATTAGCGATGACGACAGACACATCCATCATATCGTAGCTCAGCACCCACGCTATCATTATGATCCAACTTTAAAGCCACACAACAACCATCAAATTCAACAGCTTCTGATCGAGCTCAACTTCGTGACGAGACAAGGAGATTAAGTACCATCGAGGTACAGCCGGAGCGCTGTCGCATTTGAGGCTGGAGATTAGAGGGTTATCCGAGATGGTTTGGGCACAAAAGCAGCAGTGCTATCAACATTCCGACGAGAATGGCGGGTTTCAGGGGGGAAGAAAGTCTGATATCATGAGGCAGAAAGTTTAAGGCAATGGAAGTGTTACGCGCCGAATTGCGGTGACAAATCTGCTGTTTAAAGTGTCTGCAGTGATAAAAAGAAGTGATTGTGATTGTGAATACAGCGTCGCCCCATTGTACAATGTAGAGTTAGAGAAAGTTCAGCCTTGTATTCCGAGGTGGCCTGAAGGCTGAAGTTGGACACAATAAGCAAACTGCTGTTAAATGTATAGCATGGGAAAGACCATTCCACTGATATGGGTGTCCCAAAGGAAGAACGCACTGGTTGCTACCTGCAGTATTCAATTCGATTCGACGATAATCCGAGAGTTTCCACGACATGGGAGTGATAGGAGACTTTTAAAAAATGGGCTATGCTTTTCTGCGATGGCACAACTCTGAGCGCTCTGAGCAGTGATTGTACTTGCACCGGTTACGGTAACCGGTCACGTCACAGTCACATCACTCACAGAGGCGGCAAAAGAACCTACCAGTGGCTTGTGGCCGATTTTCTCACTGCCACTTACATTGAATCCCGGAACCTAGCACTTTTTCTCTCGCCGACTAAACAAGCGCATAAATGGCTTGAGCCTCATGTTATCGGTGTGGCCTAAACGACAGGCCATGTTGAGCTGACAGTGGCACTGTATTATCTCAGGCTCGTTAATGAAGGGGGTTGCGGCCGTGCTAACCTATCCTGTTGGAAAAGAACGCGCCCGGATTGTGAGAGTTGCCTCTTACTTCGAAATTGAGGATCCCATTCCACTGCCAGGTTTGCAGCTTCGACCTGGAATGTGGCTAAGCCACCTGTGTTTGATCCCATATAGTTCCGAACAACAAGAACAAAAAAGATTGGTTGGCACATTTGACGCCAACTTCACAATAAGGAAGGATCAGATTAAATTTATTTAACGAGATCATTGGGTTCCCGGAGATTGGGCCTTATGCCAATCTGGAAGAATTTACTTACTCGGTTCTACGCTTTAAGAACAGCTATGCGATACCGTGTAGGGTTTCTGAACCTCCCCCATGTCCCTTGCCGTTTGGGCAGCACCCACTCCGATTTATACCTCGCCGCCTCCCTCAACAGCATCGTACTATGTCTCTCACAATGAGAAGCCTCTTACACAATCAATGCTTGTTCAGGCTCTAGACTACCTATCTACTCTGCTTCCCTACGAATTCCCAAGTGCAGTCAGCCTCGTCATACACGGGGGCGCCTGTTTCCTACTTGACCCACGGTTGTCTTCCATCATTTCTCGCGATCCTGGCGTTCAGAATAGAAGGACGACGACGCGTGATGTTGATTTCATCAACCGGTCTTTTGCAGCGAGTTGGTTGGTCAACGGTGTACCGGATGCTACAGAGAGACTGAAGAGGTGCATTCAGACAACTGCCCAGGCGTTTCAGCTGGGAATGGATTGGATGAACAGCGATGCCGATGTGGCGCTACCCATGGCCACCGAGTACGTTCTCTCTCTCTTCGTGACAACTCTATGACATCTTAGTGACATACATAATAGCACACAAGGTCGATTATTTGACCCAATTTGTCACGCAAGTTGGAGTGGCACTCCCAACGTCGTGTACACTGCTCCGAACGGCTGGTTGACATTAACTAGGTATTTTTTTGCTCTGCCACCTCCCGCTGTTATGTATCCACATTCGCAACTTACACGATATTACAGCGTTACACCTTGGTGGGCTCTTGCAATGAAATTCATGAGATATCAGAAACAGGATCCTCAGGATATCGTTACATTGCTCAGGTACGTTATATCCTTCAATATATGCTAGTTTCAATTTACTCAACTGGTCGTTTTTCAAAGGCGCGGTGAACGGCGAGGGGCCTACGACACAATATGGACCGCTGAGTATCTGGAATCAAAACTCCACCAGCGTTGCGGGTCATTGGTGTATTACCTCGATCCCACTGAGAAGGCAGCCCTCAAGAGGAAGATCCGTCATGCGATCGATCTCTTATCCGTTGGGAACAGTACCCGTCGTCCTGCAATCCAGTACAACTATGCATATACCTCGACAATTTCCACTCCTGCACCATTCATCTATTATACCAATCCGGCGGTTTATACCCAATGTACTGACCCTGCTTGTCACTGTCATGGGAGCTCGCGACCAGAGCTGACGTGGGTTCCCGTGGATAAGGACCCGAATATCCTTGATAAAATTCGTCGCCTTCGGATCCGGAAGGCATTCAAGTCTGCTTTGAGGAGATAACGCTGTATTCCGTTCTTCATCCTTACTAGGACATCTTTTTTGGGAATGACTCGGTACCCACATATGACGCTAGAGCTTGACATGGCACCGCTTGCTGCTCATCACAGGTTTTCTCGGAGGCCCAATATCGGCCTGCGATGTGAAGCTGGTCTTGGGGGATTGAAACTTGGTTGAATGGGATTCTGCACGTTTGTGCCTGGAGGTTTCACGAATCAACATAAGTTCAGTGTACATAAATAACGCCCATGGCTGTCCTGCCAGATATTCGCTCTTTTTTATTATTACTTTACTGCCACATCTTCGTGCTGCACTGCCCATTCCTTTCTCTTTTCTCATGGATTTTTCCTTCTACCGAGTACTGTACTCTCATATTTTAGACGTGTTGGCTTGTACTTTATCTGTACATTATGGTAGCTCTCCAAATCTGTAGCATTAGGATCTGGTCTCTTGAACAATGTTCATCTTTTGAAGTCGATGTCAGTTAGTATCTGACCGTGGTAAAAACGTGACAAATATAATGACACAGCCCGATACTGTATCACTAAATGACTTTCTTCCATTGTACTCACCATGGACGTGTTCCAGACGGAATGAACTCTGAGCTGGTATTTAGAGAGACCTTGTATGCCTGTCCTGAGGATTCTGTTCTCGGCTTTGGCCAATACAGGTTGCAACGTGGGTACTCTAACTGTCTCTTTCAAAGATCTTTAGAAGAATTCACAAATTCCAATCTATTTGAAGATAAAAGTAAACTCCAAACCTTCAGGCGTCGGGGAACCCACTATTACTTAGGTTCTCTTATTCGGTTTCACATCTATTCCCTGTTTTATTTACATATCTATGTAAAGAAAATGAACCATATCCTGAGCA
>CEMT01388245.1:8595-34170 GCA_900068985.1 Pterula multifida
AGTTAAGTGATGAAAAGATGTAGGGGACCTTGTACTTTTAGAAGAAGACGGGTCCGCCTGTGTTCGTTGCGACTGTTTTGATGCTGCCAGTGGGGTTGGAGGTGCCTTGGGAAGTAGTGGGTTTAGAGGACATGGTTAATGGGGAGGGATGGTGGTGATAGGGTAGTCTGACTTGAGGTAACGGGTTAAAATAGTGAAGTTAAGGGGGGGAAGGAGAACTGACCTTGTAAAGAGAAGGGTTAGAACGAATTGAAGATGCCTCTCCAGCTTGTGGACCCTCCTTTTTATATACAACAGGAAAGATTCTGTGACAATCCAGTCATAACCAAGATAGCCGTAAATGAATTCTGAACAAGGTCAACGTTAGCGTTTTGCACAGCAAATACAGCTATAACGCAAACGCCAATCATTGCGGGTCCAGTTCGTTTCAAGACTGAGTGCTGACAAGAAAGTGAAAAAAGGTTGCTGTTCTATTGGTTCTGTGATCAAAGGAGTCGTGTAAGTAAGCGGCAAGACGAGTTCGGAGGTTGATGATGGTCAAACAGATCAAATAAAGATGAGCGTTCGCACTGACACTTTCAATGGGGATTGACAATATTGATCAACAACATACTACTGGTTCCGGACGACCCAGGCGAGGGGCGGGAGTTCTTTCCGTTCAGGGTCGCCCGAGGACCGTCGGTCGACTGCATCGTTGTCCTGAGAGCTGTGTTGAGCGTGCCTTTGAGCGTGCCTCATCACATTCTGTTAGATAGTCTAGATAGTCTTTGAGCCACTTGGAATCTTTTGTCCGTACCTTGGATGTGGAAGAAGTCAACGCTGGTGATGTCCAAATCCGGAAATATGACTCCAGATGACTGGCGCTCATTCATCCATCCATGGTGCTCTTTGAACATTTACGCATTTTGGGCAACAGCTTTTCAAAGGTGTGCTCAGCAGTTCCTCAAGCTGCCAGTTGCGATGTTACATTGCTTCGGCTTTACGTTGACTTGGTAAATACCTGATTTTTTTGGGTCATAGCATCCCGGGAGTCTGTACTAACCTGGGAACTTTGACCTGTCATCGCTGGGAGTGAGTTAGACCTGATTTGCACATCAGCTCCCCCAGTCACGTTCCCAAACTCATTACTTTAGCGTGCTGTTTCTCAGGATTCTGTACCTTTACGACAAAATATATAGCGAGCGATACACCGGCGTCTGAATCGAGGTGAGTTCATTTGTGAAACTTATCACTAACAATGCCAGAGTGGAAGAAATTTGTAACGATAGTTATGACACCAGACGAGCTGAGATTTGGTTGAACAATCTACCCATCTTCGGGATCAAAGCACTCACCGGTAGTTCATGAATTCGAATTGTGTGGGTGTGTTTGGTCGTAACGTTTCGACAGGAATGATATTCTTCAACTCACGGAAAAATCCTGTGTGTATTTAAAATCCCTGAGTCGCTCCATAGAACCCGTGACAGTGCGTTGTCTGATGAGGATTCAGGCAGTCATAGGTTTTCTCAGCAAATATCAAGACTACTCGGTCAAGAACAAGCCGGAAGATAGAGGAACCTTGGCCCTTAGTCGCCACATCAAGAGAACTAAGGAGCTGAGACTGCTTGATATCAAACGTCTATTCTGGCAGTTATATAGATGGACGAAAAGGGGTGGTGGCCTATATCAAGAAGAATGTGGCTTAGACTACATACTGCGTTGCTGACAAGTAGGCAGTGCCTGATCGAATCTCAATTCCGAGGACATTTTTGTCGCTGAGGACATATGAAGTAGTAATAAAGCATACTAAAGCACCGCTCCAATGGTGCCATCCTCTCAAGTTCACGATTGCGGAGAGATCGTTCCGTGGTACTGACAGGCAGCGCTCATCTTGTCTGGAACTCCAGACTGCAGAATGACGGTGAAGATCGACGAGGCTATTCCTTTATGTCGGATAATGTGTCGGTTCCGACGAATTTTACATTCGCTTTGAAGCATCATACTGCATTGATTAGATGAGGCTGTTATGAAAGACTATGGGACCAAATCGCCATGAATATCTCACTCATCGGGAGTTGATAGGGCCTATATACCGCAGTAAAGTAGTTGCTGATTCACTCCACCATAAGCAGTAGCAGCAGAATTGATCGGAGGTGCCCAGCAAGTTGAAATATCCTCGAGAATTTCTGATTTCTGAGTGGAGCAAATGATACATGATGACACAGAAAGATCTAGCTCAACTTGAAAATTTCCAATATCAATGATGGAGACGCAGTAAGAGGCGCTACCGACTCCAGAAGAGTAGTAGTGGTGAGGCCAGTGGTTTTTCACGAGACCTGATCAATGGCTTGATTCACTACGTTGCTGATGGCAAAGTGATGGTTTCGTATGAGAGCTGACTGCTGTGGAGAGCTATGAAGAATAGAGCGGAGTGTTGAGTTAGAATCAAGTACTTTACTTATTTATCCTGATCACCAAACTCAACACCGGGATTTATTTTATCCAATGCGCTTGGGAACTCATGTCCATTTAGGCCTGGTAAAAAAAATTGGGCATCACTCGGTGGGTAAGGAAACCCCAGGGATGTGCTGTGCTCAGACATGACCCGAGAAGTCTTCCTATCAGCAAGGAAAGGATGATAATATGCTCTTCATAACTATTCCTACGAATTTGAGATCATTACAGGAACATATGAAGGTGATTACCTATCATTAAGGCTGAGCGCTGAGCGCTGAGCAGGCACCTCACTGCGTTGTTCCTCCAGGAGAGGTGATCATAGGCAAAGATTGACTGAGTAAGTGTACAGGAGAATCTTCGTAAATTTGTGGGACCATGATTAGAAATGCGATTAATTTGAGACGGCCGACAAGAAAGGAGCAGACATCAATCTCCTTGATTGAACTGTCTCTAATAACCCTCAGGGTAACGAAACGAGAGCGGTGTCGGCCATCGAGCTCATAGGCATATTCTTTCCCGGTGATGGGACAGTTTAGTACATCCTAATGTACGGCTGAACCAGTCAAGTCCTCAGCACCAGAGTCCTTGGATGGCTGTAGCTTGGACAGGGTATCCATCGAGCGAACAAAGAATGGGCGGATCTCATTGATTTCCATAGAGCACAAGTTCAGCAGCTAGGAGGACAAATGTCCATCAATAGTTTAAGGGATATGGAAAGGGACAAACTTACTGTCAGTTCGTTATGATCTAATTTATCTAGACCCTCTCTGCTCTTTGCTTGTCGAGCTTCTCGCAGATCTTTGAGCAAGAAGCGCAATCTATCCGGATTTTCTAAATCATCTGAGGCACTGTAGAGCGAAGATTAGTACTTTAATCAAGGTGATGAACAGAGAACGTATATACACATCGAGAAGTAGCTTAGAAATCTCTGCAAACCTGAAAGGAAGGTCACTAAACTCGGGTTCCGTTGTTTCTCTTGAAAGATGTGCCTGAAGAACCTCTGAAATCATGTTCAAATTCCTTAATGCGACTTTGGAGATCGATGCTTACCTACAGTTAGCCACTCTGGAGGAATTATGTGGCATTTCCTCTTCATCTTCAGATTCATTGCCATCCACAATGGTACTTGGCACCTTCGCATCGGTATGAGGGGACCATAGGCGCCCTGTGGCTTCATGGTCAACATCAGACATAAGATTATCATCGCAAACGCAAACCGAGATGAACGCAGTCTTTTCCATCGATATACTAGGCGATATCGTGATCAATTGCTGGCAAGCAATCATCTCGAGCTCTGGTGGTGTAACAGATACACGCAATGACGGAGGCAGCGCCATAATGACCGTACACGACAACTGAATCACGGTCACGTGTGGTTGGTCAAGCTTCCTCAACCTCAACTGGCGCATACAACATTCTCGTTTTGCCTTTCTCCCCGTGGTTTTTGTGGATCTTTTTTTTCACTCTATTATTTATGTTAGGTCATCGGACTAAACAGGTCTACGCATATGGACGTCGCAATCAGCGTATCATCAATGTTTCTGAGGATCGACACCAGTTGGACGATCCTGAACCACATCCTGATTCACCACCGATACCTAGGAAGTCCCCAGCAAGAATCGTCATGAAACCGAAAGGATCCTCTCCGAAAGCGGCAATTGCTATGAAGCATAAAAAGCTACTTGCAGGCAAAACCAAACCACCACTCCAGTCGCTCGTCGACTCGCAAAACACAGAATCAAGATCGCCCTTGGCTATACGCCGAAGTAATGTACCTGGGTCCCCCGTCGCGCCAATCAAGTGCTCGCGCAAAGTGTCATCAAATAAATCTAGCGGTTTAAAGTCCGTGTTCGCCCCATTTGTTGATGTGGATATCACAGTTCAGGACGAGGACGGAACAGTTGTACAGAAGGAGAAAAGATGTTCTAGAAATCGTGCTCGGAATAGACCATTAGCAGATCTGTCAGCTAATAATCGGACCAGAGCCCAAACAACCTTCGTTGATCTGGTCAGCGAAGATGATGAACCTGTCCTGTCAGTCAAGGGTAGAACAGCAAAATCCAAGGTTCGGGGGCGTGTTAAGCCCACCATTTCATCTCTACCTTCGGAAGAGGATGCCGATTTGCCTTTGCTCACCAGGCGTAAACAACCAACCGCTGCCATCGAACTTACCTCGGAAGATGACAGCCCTCAGCAACCCAAACCTCCGAAGCACTCAGGTTCCCGTTTTCATACGACTACGATAGTCTCTGATGATGATGCTTCAGATGGTTCGCAAGAGGGCTGTTCAATAGCTCTGAATACATCGCTGGATCATGGTCCATCTAAAGAGCAAATTAATTCGTTCCGTTCCAGTCGCGCCAGATATTCTATGGGACTCCCTTCCGATTTGGACTCGAGTTCAGCTGGCTGTAGAGCACATCATCCCCAGAGCCCAGCTCCCGCTGCCTCTCGACATCTCGTTCTTCCAGATTCCAGTGAGGAAAGTTCGAGATCCCCAATAAGTTTCGCATGCGACACTGGCCTGTCTACTTCTCGCTGTCAGCACCAATTGCTTCATACCGGGGAAGGTAAATCCTATCCGGCTCGATCGAAACCCTCTCTCTCTCTAAATCCTTCACAATTGTATAACGTCGATAGCCTATCATCAATTGATGATGCCCTCAATCATGAAGCTCTATATCCCAAGGCTAAGCTGATGACTTATAATAATAATGCATTTGCTTATATCCCTTCGCCCCCGGTCCGTACCCGTCAGTTAACGCCAATTCGCCGATCTGGGCTCAACATTTTGAAGACCCGTCTATTTCCACGTCCTCCGTCACCACCTTCCCCGACTTCCCCAGCAGATCTCTCATACGATTTCTCATCATTGGAATGTGCCCCCATTTCGTTATTCAACTATACCCCTCCTCCTCATCTTGAAGCCCTTCTCGAGGAATGCTCCCAGCTTGAGAATGGACCCTATGAATTCTCAGCATTCATTGAGACATTTCCTTTTGATGCTGTAGTGAATAGCGATCATGGCGGAGAACGGTCTCAAGTTGAATTCCGAAAGATTGGAGAGGCAAGTTACTCAGAAGTGTTCGGGATCGGAGATGTCGTGTTAAAGATCGTACCGCTGAGGAATGAGGAAGTTACCTGTTCAAGCTTGGAAGTTGAAGGTCCTGCTCCGTCCGATGCAGCTGATGTACTCAAGGAGATTGTTGTGACACGGGCGATGGGCGATATGTGTCCATCATTTGTTAAGCTGCTCAAGACTTACGTGGTCAAAGGGAGATATCCGGAGTTGCTGCTGAGACTTTGGGATAATTATGAGAACAGGAACGGCAGTGAGAGTATACGCCCAGGTTCTGTTACTTGAATTTTTCCAACTGATTTGATCACTGACTTTCGTTTGCTGTAGATACTTTTGCGCTGTCACAAACCTATGCGATCATCGTTTTGCCTAATGGTGGCCCTGACCTAGAAACGTATTCGTTCCTCAACAGTATGAAGACAGGCTGGAAACATGCAGCGAGCATCTTCTGGCAGGTGGCTAAGGCACTTTCAAAGGCAGAGGAATTAGTCAGATTTGAAGTGAGCATCTGAAAAGATCTTCGCGAGTGTCACAACTAAGATATAATAATGCCCTTTATTCTTGCTCGTATAGCATCGCGACCTTCACTGGGGCCAAATTCTTGTCAGAAACGTGCCTACTAACAGCTCAAACGTTCCCATCCTCAGAACAAGGAAGAATGTCAACATCACCGCTAGCCAGGAGGCAATCGAAATCAAGCCCAAGCCCATGGATGATCCTTCTCATGGAATCAATGTGACAATCATTGACCTTGGTTTATCAAGGATGGATGCAGGCGATGGCCAAGGGGGTCAGAGGACCATTTGGACGGTCTTCGACGAGGAAATCTTCCTAGGGGAAGGTACAGTGTTTTCATCTTATCATCTCGTCCCTTCGATCTACATCTGTTCTCTTAGGTGACTATCAATTCGACATCTACAGATTGATGAGAAGCCATAATGAAGACTCCTGGCAAGAATTCAGCCCCCTGACTAACGTCCTGGTAATTTCTCCTGGTTGATCTCTTGATCATGGACTTGGCTCACTTGCACCCCGTTTTCTGTTTTGTTTTGTAGTGGCTGCATTATCTTCTACGCAAGCTGCTGAAATCCAAGGGCCTCAAGCCGCCACGCAAATCTACTGGATTCCAGACCTCATTCCAGGGCGATAGCAACAAAATGTACTGCGAGCGAGATTGCTACGATTCTCTTATAGAGATGGAAAGGCTGCTGGGAAAGAGCGTGGCTTCTGTCTCTAAGCCAGTAAAAGCGAGACCAAAGACAAGCAAGGTCAAGACAAGCAAGGATTTGTCATTGGCTGCGTTGGAGTGGCCCTTATCGGCAATCGAGGTGGTGGCGTATGGTGTGAAGAGGCAATGGATCAAGGCGCCTGGTCTATCCTGAGAAGCAAATCTGTCAGGTAAATTGGGGATCTCACTGAGTCCTCTGGTCTCCTGTGTTCTGGCCCTCGGCAATATTTATTGTTCTTTCTATGGACTGTTGTTGGATCATCGTTTATTGTGCAGCACTCTACCATGCTATGTAATCAAGGGAATCCATTGTATGCCCATGTCTCCTTCAGATCACACTCTCAGCTGCCTCTCAGCTACTTCTGTCCTCCAGGTCCATTTCGCATGGGTGTTTCAAGTTAGCAGCGATCGTGAAGGGTCGGTGATAGATTTTTTCTCCAGCAAATATGACCGAGTGCCAACTTCCTATGCGATATCACACAACATATATATGAACACTCCTATAAATGTTATCGATTACTAAAGCTGGAAGCACAAAATTCTTCATGTCCTTGTCCGGAATTCTCCCAAAGCCCGAGAGTTTGACGTCTTGACCCCGGGGAGTCCATCTTTAGCTCTCGGCTCAAGTATCATACTTCTCCGATTCAATTATGCGACTATCAGCTACTCTCCGAGGATCGAGGGACTTAGACCGAGGCCATGACCGCGGAAGGCGAAGGCAGAATATTTCACCGAGGAATTTGTTACATTTGAGGGACTTGGATACAACTCAGTGTCGCCAGGCTGACTCCATGTCAAAGTCAAACTACAAACTTCAACTGTCGTGCACTGACTTTGGGGAAATTTGAGTTGCGAAGCCCAGCTTGATACTGTAACGTTTCAATAATACCGGTGCGTACCAGAACAATGTTCTGGCCCCGAGGTGATGACGGCTCGAACTGAACAAAGTTCAGAACGTCCACAGAAAAAAAAAACACCCACAGTTACATGCTTCTACTTGACTCTATGAAGCCATCTTCACAGGCCGCCTTCCATTCCTACCCAATCTTTTCAACAAAATCTGGCACAACCAGTCTATTCGTGTGCACAAAAATCGCCCCTCGACCGCATCTCCCATCAATCCAGAAACGCAGAATCAAAACGGGGACTGAGATAGTCAGCAAGGTCTACGAAGTGAAAATTCTCGCCTTGAGAAAACAGCTGAACCACTTACGGGTTCTTAGTAATAAAGCTGGATTGTGGGCTCGAGTCCTTCTACGTCTCCTCACCCATCACCCCGACCTAGCTACACCCTATAGATCGAGTCACTCGTTGTTACAACTTGCAAGACATTTGACCCCGAGACCAAGGAGATTGTCTTGTTGAAACACAATGGCGGGTTCAGCAATACAAATCAGAGGGGGAGATCATCTAGGATCTACTTCACGCGGACAACGTCCCGCACATCGTGTTGTGGCCCATGGAGATGTCAGCGATATTGTGATCTTTCCCTCAGCTTGAACTGCACTATCGTCTCCTTCTGAAAGAGCTCGGGGATCCACTTCGCAACCTCAAATCGACTTAAATTATAAGCTTGTCTCGGCGGACTTAGATACACTAGAAGATCTGTTACTACAGTACTTTCGGTTTGTGCTAACGGATGTTCATCAGTCCAGGCGCACACAAACACAAAGCAGAGGCTTTGCACCGGTATGTCTCGATCGGGAATACCACTACCGTCAAAGGCCTCCCTTGGTAACTGTCCAGACTCCATGCACTCATTGACTGGGAGTTCTCCCATTACAACTCTTTGATGGAACATGCAGTACGCTTTCGTCTCGTGTTTCCTCGTGTTGTGAACATACCATCTAATAGGCTACCTCTGAGTAGAGCACTTGGGAATGACGTCTGTCGGCTGTAAGACTTCAAAAAAAGTTACTCAAAGTGTCAGATAATAACTAGACCTAATAATTATGTCACATTCTAAACGCTAAAATCACCACATGTCATGTTAAATATTAAACAATGAGTATAAGTATTTGAACAGAAAGCTTCATCAGTCTGTCCATTGGAGTCTACTGCCGTAAGTCAACCAGCAACAAAGAGGCAACAAAGAAACATGCAGTGTCGAAAAGGGTATGACCAAGTCCTCTAATTGTTGAGTATCCGGATAATAAGTGAATGGTTGAGGAGAAGGGGGGATATAGGAAGGCAGGTAATGATGGCAAATTGACAACAACCTCGAACAAAGGAAAGAAAGGTATAAAAACAACTCCATGGAATCAATAAACGATGAGAAGTCTGAATGAATCTAGATGCCATATGATGTTGAAAAGCGAAAAGAATACGAATACAGGGCATTCTAGCACGCTAGAATCGCCTGCCATATTCGCAAAACGAGAACCCGCAACTATCCTGTTGGACAGGACGTACGTGGAAAGTAGTGTACAGATACAATCTCAAAACAGAGAGCAATGCAATCAACAATGCAAAACAAACAAATGTTGCAGGACAAGAACCAGGGAGTCGGGAGATTGCTAGCACTGATCGATCAGTTTGTTCTTAGGCACGGATTGCTTGAAGTCATCAACCCATGTGGTCAAGTTTGGATTCGAGTATGCTTCCTTGTAACTAGAAGCACATATTAAAACATCAGACTGGTGTTTGACATACGATATGGAAGGTGAGGTGAAGGTGTAGAGGACAGGAGGAAGAAGTGGCAGGAGGTGAAACGCACGTTTCAATGTAGGTTGCGGTAGGGTACTCTGGAGGATCGCAATTCACGTTGATTCGACTCGGGTCTTGATAAACGCGAATGTAATCAACATACATATGTACCGGGAACGCCAGATGTTCTAGAAGAGGGGGACAAATAAAAGCAGGGACGATTAAGATCTTCACAATGCATAAGGTGAGGGAACTTACCGATATCAACATCACCAAAGTTGTATGACATACCCAGGTTGGCGATCAGATACTACAGGTGATATTTGACAGTGAGATCCCAAAAAGTTCATGAAGAAGTGAGGGTGAAAATACCATAGGCTCCTGTGGAATAGGCCTAGCAGATATCTCTGTACGGGAATCTGCGCCTAAACCTGTACCCCGAAGTGTCCATATCTGCTTATTGTCTGATACCCAGTGAACGTACTGCAGTAGAAGAGACAGCAATGTCAGTCCAGACTTTTGCAGCCTAAGAGCTGCTAGCGGGACTCACAGCATCGTCAAAGCCTGTCGCATAACGGAAGAGGCAGATGAGAATAGCCTAAGGAAAGATGGACGACTAGCTGAAATACCTGGTTTGTACTACCCGAAAGCATGATCAGCAGAGGAGATATGGAAGCAGAATACGAAAGAACACACTTCAATAGCGTACACTGCATGACATCCACCATCACCCTCGTAACAGTCTTGATTAGTATCTGCAAGCACAGAGACGGACTGCTGTAGTGGTCCACCCCGGTATGCATTGAGTTCAGCAAGGTCACGATCCACGTGAATGGCATAGTTGCTTGAGCTATTGTCCCACACGTACTCTGCGTTGAAAGGCTAAAATCAAGAAGATGAATGAGTCTGATATCGTTAACAGTGATTGTGTACTTTTAACTGACAGCAATTTGACAAGTTAGAGATACATGCCCAGTTCTAGGGTCTCCAGCAACCTGAGGAAAAGAAAAAGGGTGTCAGGCTATCTGCAGTGAGAAAACATAATGAACACCATTACCTGGGCTTCGAAGATATCTAACTCTGGAACCGATCTACCTACATACGAGCCATCCTTATGTTTAGGCCCAGGGTGGCTTTCATTATCACAAGTACACCGAGAAAGTCTCTGTCCAGGAAGAAAGGAAAGCGGGTGATTGCCGAAGTCTGGACCGGAGTCGGCAGCGGCTTGGGGCAGGCCATTGAAAGTTTGGTTAGGAAGGGTGCCGACATCGCAGGTGTCATAGCTATAGGGCCACTATTGATGGACAATGTTTAATACGTGCATTACACAGATGGTAGAACACAGTGAACACACCATTCCATCTAGGGTAGCACCATAACCTGCTCTACCTAGGTTGCCAAGCGTCCAGATGGCAGGCCATAGACCTGTAAACCAAAGCAGATGAGTCCTTCGTAGTACATGGAACCTACGGATAGCACACCTGCAACATTGTTGACTCCAGGCAATACGACAGATGCCTCAATAAGCCCTCCTATAAAGCAGAGCTATCGACGACAAAATCAACTAGAAGGCTAGACCAGACTAAATGAAATGAGCTACCTTATTCCATGTCGACAGGAAGCCTATGATCAATATGCATAAGACAATTGATATCTTAGAGAAAGCGAGAAATTTCACCTACCACCCTGGTAGTCAAGATCATGTATTTGCTTCTCCTCCAGAGTAATTATTAGATTACCACCTCCAGTGGTTATCGCATCTGGGGAGTACCTAGCGCCGGTTTCAGCTCGAAACGTTCCAGACCCGTCAAGGGACAGAGTGCATGAAGCGAAACATACCACTCCAGATTGTTCGTTCCCTAGTGACATGCACACGATGAGCCGATCGTCCTCTAACAGATGAAAAAAAAAAAGCTCCAACAATTCAATACCTACCCAATAATGCATATCATGCGCTTCCCAGTACGGGTCATCTCCGGGGTAAAACGATCTTCCATCCATATTGAACTCGTCGGAGAATACGAGTTGCAATAGTGAACCGTCTTCCAAAGACTTTTTGGTATAGACAGATTTAGGTGTGTCCTGGTCTATCAGTCCGAAATTGCCCATTGAAGGGACCTACGTTAAAAAGAGATTTCCAGGGTCAATATAATTGTAAGATTGAATTGTTATTGAAATACTGAAATAGTTTACCCACTTGACCAGTGGCGTTGATCCCTCCAAGGTTAAACCCTCCCATAGTGGATTGCTGTTTCTTTTGGAAGTAGGTTATCAGAGGGAAACCCGCACTGCGTGTTGAAAAACAAGATGTGAATGTGTTAGCTATTGTCAATGTTTTCGATAATCGCTGCCACTAACAATAGAGCTACCATGCCCATGACGAGGATAAACAGACAGCCAAGGTTCATGATACCTCTGGCTGTGAATTTGGTGCCCGTCCCACTGTCTTTTGGATCAGGATTGTGCAGATCATCGTCCGGCTCACGAGTATTATTGTAGAGTGTTGAGCCCCATTCGCGAGGATCAGGCGACAAGTGAAACTGAGAGACAGAGACAGACAGAGTTCCGTTACGCAACTGAGGGCTGAGGAGACGGGATAGAGTTCACCTTTCCTGCGACTGCTGACAATGAATGAGTCGAGCCTGTATCATATCGACCAGATTCCTACAACGACGAGCAGATCAGCAAGTAGGACGAGTGAGCTTGAGTATTATCCTTGGTAGATGCAACGCACCCAGCTTCTACTCGATTGAGGCGACACAGGTTGACCAAGAAGAGGCGATGGGGAATGAGGGGATAACATCCCCAATGGAGGAGAATTGTAGGCCATAGTTAATGGGAGTAGAAGAGAAAGAAGGAGAAGGAGAAGAAGGAATGGAGGAATGAAGTTAAAGAAGAGTTTTACGTATATCAGATGGATATCGTTACCGAGGTTTGCCAATAACCCCCAAGAAAATTCTCTCAACCAATCAAAACACTCGGTTCCTATCAAAACAATCGATTGCATCTACTTTGGATGTCGACAGCTCCATTACACACGCCTCTCCTACCTACCAAACACATTTCACATTGGCATTGCATATACCGTTGGCATTGCACTCTGCAGAGTCCAGACAAGCCTCTTGAGAGAAAGATCCGAGCTGGTACTTAAGATAGGGCTATGAATGAAGTTAAGGCCATGCCAAGTTCTTCTTTTTTTCATTCTAAACAACTCAAATACGCTGAAGAAGAGGGCGTTGTGAAGGAAATTGTCACAAGAAGGTTGGTCGCTTCTCTCAAAAATTTATGATCGGGCATCAATCAATATAAACTCAGGATGACGTCACGCGTCCAGTGTAGCTCTGTACTCATCCACTACGAGAGCGAGCGCTGAGTGCTACTGGGCTGGTGGAGAAATGCCTGGCTCACAGTCAACGAGAGCAAGGACAACTTCTAAGAACGATGTTATTGTCTTTGTTTCTTTATTGGTCTAGGCCTTTCTTAGAGCTTGGCTGGCTTGTCCAAGAACGAGGTCTTGGTCACGGCACACATTCGCTTGGACACAGGGCTTGGCTACAAATCTTACACTCGACCTGCAAACAAAACAGTGACTTTGTCAACGTACAAATTGATTACCTACTACGCCATATCTATATAGCACTGATTCTCAGTCAACCCTCTCCTCTGGAAAACCTTCTAGGTATCATAAGATCAGCGTCTATGATGTCTTGGCCATCGACAACTCCTAGTCATCAGAAATCATGATGGACGAGAGGCGAGGAGCCAATCAGAGCCCCACCAAATTTCTCCATGACAATGGGTGGAGCAAAAATGCCACAATCCAGTCTCCATCATGAATGGACTAAAGCAACAAAATTCAGCACACAAGTGCACCTATTGGGGTCAAACTAGTACATCCAAAGAAATCGTCTGTGCAAATTACAAAGTCTAATGGATAATCCACATTACAAACGCTAGAATGTATTCTTCAAAGAAGAGTCCGTTCCCTTGCTCCTCTTCTTTCCATTCGGCTAGATATTTGCCTCAGTTGTAGTTCATCTGTACATCGTATTGCGTCTCTGACAAGGAGCCCTCGATCCAACCTACTTGACTAGGCAAAACCGAGCCAAGAGCTTGAGCGAGAGGCTGTGTCTTGACCAAGGAGATATCCTCGTTCTCAGCAGCAGATCCAAACAGAGCTGCACTGGAAGTCAGAAGTTGCTCGCGGTATAGAGGTGCAGGCTTGAGTTCCAGAGTGGCATTCGAGTTCGCAGCAGCAGCTTCAGCGTTTGAACGAGGGAATGCCTCGGGCATGGGGTCATCATCTGGCAGAGAGTTTGATCCTTGATACTCCTCGATAGTAGACAGTTGCAAACAATTTTCATAGATTTGGACATTCTCTATAGGCATGAAAACTGGACGCCGAGGAAAGCTCCTTGATTGTCCTTTAGAGTCATCTCTGTCCTTCCCAGGTGCTCTACGGGGGATATTACCGCTGCCAATATTCTGACTTCGCCACTGCCGTGTTACTTCGCTTGGTTGCCTCCCGGTTTGATCTGGCGCTGGAAAAGGCCTATCACGAAGTCGAGGTTCTCTGCTGTACTTGCCCAATGTGCTAGGCGCTGTGCGAGGACCGGGAAGCATCCATCTTGGTAGATTAGTAATGTGGGTGATACTTGAGTCTTGAAGACATTTCGCGGAATTGCAACCAGTCAGACCTTGCGAAGCTGAGTCCAGTTCCATAGAAGCAGGCTCCAGTCCACTAAGAATAGCTAGAACAGGATCCGGGGTCTATGAAACAACACGGAGAAGTAAAATTTCAGACATAACTGATCCGAGACTAACACATACATTCGTCGTGAAATAGGCCCTCGTATCAGCATTAACACTAGTGCTAATGTTCAGATGTGAAAAGAGTCTGGTGTCATTGTCCGGAATGAGAGACAGCTGATCCAGGCTCTGTGCCGAAAAGAAGGGATCTGTATCGTTGACCAGCGGAAGAGGAACAGTATTCAGACGAGGGGCAAGAGGAACGATATTTGACAGAGTCGCAGGTGAGCTTTGCAGTATGAGTTCTTTATCTCCGATATGGGAATTGTTGCCAGCCTGATAATTTGAGAGATTCCATGACATTCCCTCAGGGTTGCTTTCTTGACTTGAGCCCATTTCATGATCAAGATCCTCGTAATCAGAAACACTGGGAGGACACTTCTCATTTACCGTATTGATAGGCACTTGAGATATAGTGGGAGACAGAGAACTTAGTCCAGGTATCGATAATGGCGACAGCATCTAGAAACAGTATCACATCATGAATTCTAGAGCGTGAAGAGGTTGGCAACATGCCTCTTTCCTATTGTATCGGCTATTGGTATCGTTGGATGGGGTGGGAGGTGGCTCTTGAGTCATCTTAGAATCCTTAGATTGATTGCTAGTTAGGGAACAGGAGATAGGTTTATTAGATGAAACCCACAGAACAACAGAAGGCATCCAGATTGTTGCCTCCAGAGGCTGAGTTCGTGCTAAGAGTATCCTATGCCACAAAATTAAGAGTTGGTAGCATCCAAATGATGCGCACGTACCTGGTCAAGTATCAAGTTTCTGTGCATTCCAAAGGGGGTAGGAACGCCAATATGGAAATAGGATGTTGTCTTGAGAGATAGAATAGATGATTAATGCGTGACAACAAGAATGTTAGAAAACCAGCTCACATCTCCCACCTCATTATGAGTAAGTACCTCACAACCCTCAGACATATGTATGCCACCGAGCTGTTCAACCAATCCCTATGAGCTCCCATCAGTTCAGAGATAGAAAATCTATACATCATAAAACCCACCGGTTCACATGAGCTCGGTTCATTGATGATATCCACGAGAAATGTGCGGTCGAGTGCCGTGAGGTCGGACGGGATATCACTGGGCGAGGATATTGATGATAGGGTGTGTTCAGAGCCTAAGCCTTGGGATGAATTATAGAATGAGGGATGATTGACGTTTTCAATTCTGAGTCGTGTGCTATAAGCGTGCTCAACAGTTGAAGAAGACATATTTGAAGTTAGGGCGAGGGGTAACGCGCATACAATGGTCGTTCAAATATAACCTGCTACGGTCCCGTGACCGCATCGTGTTGTATTAATAGAACAGATTCAACCGGGGCTGAGCTACTTCGATTTCTTGGTCAATGAATAACTACACATCGACATCTTGTTGAAACAGCTCGTACAGGAATTGTCAGATAATTAATATTGAAGCTTTAAGCTCTAGGTCTTCAGCGAAGTTTCTAGAGAATACCTCAGATGAGATATCTGAATCCTTTGCCGACCTTCCTTTGATTGATTTCCTCTTCCGCAGTGCTCTCAGCTTCCTGCTGATCCATCTTCTTGTTTAGAGAAACCAGGTGCATCCTGAAAATCCACAGCATGGCGAGACAGCACACAGTACAAGAGATACAGATGGCGTAGGAATTCCGATATGTCGGGCCCCATGGTTTTGGCCAGACATAGCTGGAAAGAGATAAACTTAATCAAAAGAGCAATGATGTGATCATGATAGAACATACGATCCAGCGATGTTTCCTAATTGAGAGAAGGCATTAATGAGAGCTATAGCAACGGCTCGCTTCGAGGGTGGACGAGGGAAAGAGTTAGACATCCAGGCATAAAGAACTACAAACCCAGCATATTTCTGGGCCATTAAGAAGCTGAGAGAGAAGCTTGTCAGACCGAATCCAGGGAGTGGATAGACAGCACTTACAAAGAAAAGTATCGAGCTGCAGTATTCGTGGTCGAAATCGCAATAATAAATCCAATAAGACCCAGGGTCAAAGAAGCGAAGATATGCCAAAATCGGTCCTCGGTCTTATCAGAGTGTCTGAAAAAAGGTCAGATCTTCCACCAATCCAGAGGAAGCGAGGAGTCCTCACCTGGACAATATAAATGCTGCAGCTGCGGCAAATGCAAAAGGAGGGGCCACCAATAACAGCGAGATAGTTGTGTTGAAAAGCAATGTTTGAGTCAAGGTAGGGAAGTAGGCGTTGAAAGACAATGCTACGACTTCCGCTGTCAATGCCAGAGATAGCCACCAGACTTTCCAGTCTGTTATTGCCTGCCAGAAGCCACTCCACATCGATGATTCTTCTGTTTCATTCTGATCACCTACGCCTGCGGCGTCCTCTCGCATACGAAGAAGAGCAAGGCTACGTTCTTCGTCGGTTAGCCATCTGGTTGTGGTAGGAAAGTCCGGAAGTATAAAGATCGCAATGATTGCAACAAGGACGGTTAACGCGCCCTCAATATAGAAGAGCCATCTGTTCCAATTGATTTAAACAAACTGAGGGCATGTAGGGAAAAGGGACGAACCTCCATGCAGCATGACCCAGGGTTCCCTGCATTCCGCTCAATATACCACTATGACAGAAGTCAGCAAACTAGTTTGAACTTTGTAAAGCAGCATCCACCGGGCTTACGAAGCAAGGAGAGAGCCGAAGGCATTGGATATTATATTCCCAACGTATAATACTGCAGTGCGTAATCCAACCTCCTCGCGCTTATACCACTTAGAGATAAGGAATAGAGCACCAGGGAAGAACGCCGCCTCCACGAAACCAAGGAAGAATCGCGTGAGAAGGGCACCAACAAAACTAGATGAGAGTTAGGCGATAACTGGAGGAATGAATTGGCTGGAAGACGAACTTGTGGGTGATTCCTGATGGATAGGAAATGAGTGAATTATAGGTGCTCACACGAGAAAATGGTAATACCGGTTAAGCATGAAATAACACCCCAAACAATCATACATGCGGGAAGATACAAGGATGGCTTGCCTATGTGATTGAGAAACATATTCGATGGAATTTGCATAATGATATACCCCACCTATTCGGATACGCACATGAGAAGAACAATCAGGTCGGGTAGAACGGAGGACGTACATAGAGGATAGACAACAATGTTGGGAATTCTTCACCCTTCAAATGCAGGTCTTCCTCGAATCCTCGAAGACGAGCCGCACTAAGGTGAAGCGATTAGTGAGAGGGTAGATAATCAGAGCCATACATGCACAAACCCTGCGTTATTCCTATCAATCTAAGAGCAAAAGTGTGAGCAATACTCGGGCGAAGGGGAAATTATTGATGTGGGATTCACATAATCTGAGAGCGCAATTGCCTATAGTTAGGTGCAGAAAACCTTTGAAGACAGAGAGATGCATACTGAGAATATAAATAACGATCATGATTGACATCCTGAGGTCGATCTTCCTAACCAGCTTCTTCTCTAATGCCTTTCTTGCCTCCAGTCCACCGAACTGGGCATTCGGGTCCTCATTGAGGGGACGCTTCTCGTCCAAAGAATGAACCTTTTCGTTATCAGACATGACTGACGTATACAGAAAGGCGCACGCGAGGTGGGCTCCATGCTATATGGTTTTTATGGGACCCAAAGCCAGAAAGGTCACCAGATGGGTGCGGGTTCCCATCACCGGTTTTTCACCGGTGGGGAATATATGAACCTCCCGCATGAAAGGAACATCGGGATTCAAAAGGACTTTATGGAGCAATTGGAAAATGGCGAGCGGAGTGTGTGAATAAGAGGCCAGTGAAGTACTGTAACACAGATATTGTGGCTCAGGAGCCAATTTACTTGACCGAAACTGGAGGAGTAGAGGAGGTGCACGGCACTCGGTCCCGCTGCGTTAATTGATCACGGAGTACGAGTACTGGGCTGCATCTCGACAGCCATGACCGACAATCAACCAATAACATCGGCTCAACCGCCAACAACACTGGTTCAATCACCACCAACATCGATTCAACCACCACCAACATCGATTCAACCGCCAACATCGGCTCACTCAACAGCATTGGCCCAACCTTATATCGTTTATAAGCCTCCTAGCAATGACCCTCGACCAGGTTAAACCCCTCAGAAAGCCAATGGGCTCCATAGGCTGACGCATTTAATAGTACCATCTCTTCCAGACTCGTTTTTCAGCCCAACATCATCCGATTTGAAAGAAGCGCAAGCCACTCTTTCATCAAGGACTCGAAGTTTGGTTGATGCTCCTCTTCAATTACGAGCTACTCGAGAAGCCGAAGCTAAGGCAAAAGCAGCAAGATGGCCAACTGTACTGTACTCCAGTTCATCGGACCCCTTCGACTGACTGATTACTGGTTGTGAGTAGACAACAATCAGGATCCGGTTCACTGACAGAACACAATTGGAGAAGATTTTTCCATCGACGGATAAAATTCGATCTGTTTATGCCTTTGTGCGGAACCTGTTGAGGGAAGATGTCAAACCTATCAAGTTCATTCTATGTGTGTATTTTCATTACTTTGTCTACTGGCCTCGTCTGAACAACTGAATTGGAGATCAATCACCTCCCAAGAGAGACCTCAAAGTGTCGGATCCTAAAGTTCGAGATCTGACTCTTTTCGAACTTCAGCTTGCACCTTCGTCTGTGCTCTTGCTGCGATTCGAAGACGATAAGCTGAATGGTGTGTCTCTCCGCCTCGCTGTTCATGTTCATTTGCTCATCTGGATTTCCCTCAGGCTCAAATGTCCCTGCACCGCTCATAAACTCGGTTCTCTCACAAGCCATCGACCTTCCTCCTCCTCCGGAATTCCCAACCGACCCTCCTCCCTCGCCTGCTTCAAAATCACAGACGCTTCAGAATTCCTCTACGTCGACCTCAGGGACGCAGAGCGGCGAGCGTAAGATGCCGAAATGGCTCAAGTTACCAGGAAAGAGTGCGCACATCTTTGTTATCTAAATCCGTCGCTAATAGATCGTTGCTGTAGAATAAGTTCAAGCTGGCGTTTTTGTCTACTTTCTGCATAGTTAAGCATGATGTGTCTTTCACTACTTTCGAACGAGGATATCCCGGATCCTAGAGTTGTTGGCATCAATAAACTAATCACTGTATATTCCCTTCAGCTTCAGCCCTCAGAAGGCCACATTCACTATGTGCTTCTGCTGCATTATATTAATCCGCGATGATTTGGCTGATTTCTCTCAAGTTGAGATTTTGCGTATGTCATCGCTGGGCCTAGGCGATTCAGAAGTGACTAGTGAACTCTAACATTGAACAGTAAAGCAGCACCAAATTTCTGAGTGGACCAAAGTTCGCACAAGAATTACACACTACACTCGTGATCAAAGATTCTTGCAGAAGCTTTGGCAAGTTAACTCAAATATAAGTATATCTTTTTGAGTTTGCGTACATGCCAAGTTCAAGCGCCAGGATGCGACAATCATCTGATGATACCCACAAATCATTGACCCCACTGGGTTACAAAACTGGGCATACAAGGAAACTTCTGAGCTCGACCCGTGTTAGTGCCATTCGGGTAGTTTCAATACTATGTTGGAGAATGAAACCCTCAAGCTCAGCAAGCCAAAACAAAAGGCAGAATAGATTCCACTCGTCACATACAACAAACACAAAAAATACTACTACTTAGATTGTTCGAAGGAGTCCAACAAAAGAGAGATAAGTTGACAGGCCCATCACTCAATTCAATTAGTCCCCCTAACTTGAAGCTCTTCGTATGAATCAGAGGCTGATAGGAACGCAGCCAATAGAGATCAATCCATCTACAGAAAATATCTCAGTAAGTTGTTCAAACAAAGAAGAAAATACGGAAAATCAGTACGGAAGCTGTTGTTCTCGCAGCAGACAGGGCTAGCAGAGCTATCACAGAGTATTATTAGACGGAGAAGCTGACTACCTAGTAAAGGGTTGCTTACCAGCCACCGTTTGCAATACCAATGACGGTGATAGGAGAACAGGTAATACCGACGAGGACATTGAGATCGTCGAGGACAATGCCCAACAAGCCGAGCAGTGCACTGGCGCTATGTCCACTGGCCTTCTCAACTGTGTTGCAGCACTGAAGGGAGTCAGTGTTGCAATCACCAGGAGCGATGTCGCGGCGTGTAGGAGTGGCAACCGCAAGGGCAGCAAGAGCAGAAGTGATGAAGAGCTTGGAGAACATGTTTAGTGAAGAAAGCTTTGTATCGCGTCTGACTGAGGTCAACTTGATGAAGAATGAACGACAAGTACAAGGAGGTTTTATAGTCTTTTCTTGACCCTCTCAAGCGTGAGGTATGATGATGATTCATGACGTAGCTTTGATGAACAAGATACGTACATCATTGTCACCGTTCGCAAGGAGGTGGAGCTCTGAACACCTTGAGACCGGTCTTAGCAGGTACCGATGCAAGTTTAACAGCGAGTTGAGTAGCTGTAGCCTTGATCGAATTGGTTGAACAGGTTCAAAAAAAGCTGGGCCTCGAAAACAAACAAACTATATGAAAGTGGAGTGAAAGTGGTGCAGTCGAGTCGATCCGGCCTATGTATATCTGGACTTGATCCCCTCTCCGATGGGGAGATGATTCCCAGGCTTTTGCGGTGATTAGGAGCAAATAACAAAGTGGAGCCAGGAGAATATATACTTAATCGTCCACTGATTCAAAGTTCAGGTACGACGTCGATATGCGATCGGAGAAATATCAGTGTATGGCCGATTCTCTCATGTCCGTCCATCACATTGACTTCTCACCCCACAAGCATCGACCTGGATACGAATGGTAGGTGGAGCGTGAATAGTCCATGCATCGTGTCTGGCATAAGTATTAGTCGATTCATCAGTTAGATCCTGCATCAGAACTACTGACATGAACTTAGGATTTCCAACAATTCTCTAACTTATGTTCCGTGAAACTCGCGAGGATATGCAGAGATGTTCCATTTTTCATGTTATGATTTTGATGAAATTTGATGGTATAGAGAGTATGTTCTGTTTTTCATGCATATGTTATGATTTTCATGAACTTTGATGGTGGAGACAGTCTTGAGAAATATCCAAGTCAAAATGAAGGGAATACTCAGTTGCAGCACAGCACGTGCCTCTGATACTTTCTATCCTTCGGTCAGCACCATGCATTGGCGGAGTTTGAGCGAAATTAGGATATGTCTGAGACAAGTTTCGTGCTGGTTCTGGGGTTTACTGGATACAGTGCTGGTAGGCACTGGATCTGGATGAAAACATCCCAAAAACGGCGTATAGAAGCTGAGCGAGAAACCCAAGGGGGTCGTACTGAACCGAAAACAGGTAGAGTACGCTCCTAATTGCCTTAACGAGGCTCTGTTTCGTGGACAAAAATGAAATCTAGGCCGTTTGAAAGTGTGAGAATAGTCTGAACGTACCTTAATCTAGAGATTGGATGTGAAGGCTTGAAGTAAGTGATGTCATACAGAATCAAAGCAATCTGGTTCAGAGCACAGGTAGTGGGAGCCTATATCCCTCTCAGGAAGGAACACATGTTGAAAGAACGGAATGAAGCATCGGCCGATGAGGCACACGGGAGATATGAATCCAAGTAGATGATGGAACACAAGAACTTGCTGAAAAGGCCTTGAAAAACGAGCAGGATGGTCATCAGTGATTTCTCTCGCGATCGAGTAGATGTTAGCGTGAATACATCACAAGGCTCCATTTGGAGCTGTCAATAGGGGTTGTATAAAACAGCCTGGCAATTGTGTTTTAGTTTCAATAATGTGACAGGAGAATTGAGGGTACTTCACAACAATGATGAAACGTATTCAATTATCGATTGGATCCCAAGTGACCAGAGAATCAGCGTATGCTATATTTTCAAAGGAAAATAGAATGAAGGCAAGCCAAAAGGCGAGTTTTGACCGTACAAGCTCCAGTTACCTGGTTCTCAAAGTAGTCAGACACCGGGCAGAACCAAAACGTGAGATCCTGTAGAAATACAGGTCGTCTCCACCAAATGAAGTTGACAAGGCTGTGGACTTGAGCTTGACAATAACATTCAGAAGCAGCAGTGTACATCGTGTCACCCAGCCACGGGTTTAAACTCTAGCAAATTGCAATCAATTAACATCAGAGCATGAGAAGGCTTCTATCATAGATTAGTGCCAGATATAGGTCCCAGATGTAACGAAGCAAGACATTTTTGGTATCCTGAGGGAGAAATTACCACTCCCCATCAAACCCAGCGAAACCTAGCAGCAGAAAATAATTAAATCGATGCGTGGAAGGACCTGTGAGGGAACAACACACCCGTTAACAGGAAGAGGGGGTAATGCCGCTTTTTCTCGCTGTTCAGAACAGCAATTAGCACCAGTGCAAGATGAAGGATCCGTCCACATACATGCAACTACACCAGTTCCATGCTGAGGTCAACCTACCATCGATGCAGCTGCCTGCATCGAAGAAATTGTCAGCACCTGATCCATCGAAACCATGTCTAAAGAAATCGGCAAGGATCTCTCTAATGGCATTATCAACTGAGCCAAATTCGTTCTCCAGGTATGACAACAATGAAGGGTTTTCTGTCAGTCCCCTGATTCGAGAGAGGGTGTTGCAAATGGGAAGAAGGATCCGATATATCTGAGTGTATTTGTCTAATGGAAGCTGAATATAGTGGAACGCAGGCACTGGACAACGCGCATACCAATGAACATAAGAGTATTTGGGACATTATGATCCCCCATATGGATGACGGATGAACCTATGGAGCAGAAATGGTCAGGATGTCTCATCTCAGGGGAAAAAAGAACTAATCTACCTATCCAGTTCCCCACACTGTTCTGGGCTTTATTGAGGATTGTGTGCATCATTCTTGACGTCTTGGGCGCAGCTTGTACACGATTCAAGCCTTGTCCTGTGTCCCTGAGACGGTATGGGATGTTCTCGGAGAGTAAATCCTCCTCTGCTAGATACCATAGGTGAAACATGTCTGGAAAATAGCTCTAAGATGCCTTTCTGGATATGTGATGTTCATACGCTTACCATGAAGAATCTCGCGCCAAAGAGTTAGACTTTGCAGTACATACGCGTATTGTTTGGAGTGGTCATGTGAGAGCCGAGCACCGTCCTTTCCACGCCGGATAGCCAGGCTACTCTTTGAATCTGTGGCCTTTGTTGGATGGAAATACTCTGAAAGAAAACGCTTATCGACTAGTCACATAGTCAGTCGGATGATGACGTACGCTTCAGGTACTCTATCATCCTCTCACAAGGGTCTCTATTAACTCGAAGGAAGTTATGATTGTCCCCAATACTATACAGGCATTGTCTTATACTCTCTTGAGTGAGACCACCTCGCTCATAACGAGCAGCAAGCGTCTCTATTGCACGTTCCTTGTTCTTGATGTCTTTCTGGATATCACGACGAGACCGTCCTTCGGAATATATCTCCATGGTGGCGACGCTGATGATACTCTCACGCAGGATATCGAGAGCAGAGTGAGCCTCTAGCACAGAATGGACAGTTCTGATGGGTTTGATGAGGTTGAGACCAAGCAGATCTTTGACCTGTGGAGATTGGCTATCTTGTAGGAGGTAGATTAGCTTCCCATAGGTTGTTCGCATCTAAAAAGAAAGACGCATGAGAAAGAGAGTGGCAAGTAGAAATTACTAGATAGAAATACCTTATCCGGGTTCATGATCTTGTGTCTTCGACCAAGCTCGAATATTTGCTGGTAGAAATCTTCGTTGGCCTGGAAGTCTCTGTCTGTAAACAGCTCTTGGCCTTGCTTGTAATCTGCGGAGAGAACGAGCCCAGATAGAATGGCACAAATTTCACGAATCTGATGTACTATTCGCTTTGGTTTGGATAAACTGAAGCCTAGAGTATCGATTTTATCGGTATATTCAGAGACGGATAGTGCAGCCTCGAGAAGCCGCAGAAATTTCCGCTCAGAGAGCGTTAGACGGACAGGTATGTATTTTGAGCGCTCAACGAACCACTCTCCAACTTTGGAGCCAATAGGAGGCTGGGCACTAAGGGTGGTAGCAGTCGACTCTGAGGCAGGGATCCTCGGCAGCGGAGTGATACCATGCCACTCTTCTCCATCATCGCCGTCGCTGTCGTCTACTTCCATGGCTTTCTAGTGCATTTTCAGCGATCGACACGGAAAACAACAGCAATGGATGATGGCATACTAATGGACTGGAAGGCACCACACCATTGCCATTACTTGCAGCATTACTAAGGGGTGATACATCGGAATGTTTGGACCCCTTTCCAAGGGTTGAGGAGAGAGGCTTGACACTATGTGTCTTTCTAGATCCCTTCCGATGCTGGGCTATTCCGTGAAATTTGTCAGTCAAAGAGGATGGTATGAAGGATAACACGGACCTGAGAAGCAGACTTCGCAGTATTGATCATTGCAAGTCTCACAGACAACTTCAGCAGGCTGATCTAGGCTAAAATTCAAGTCATCGAGCGTTCCAAAATGACCAGGGCACACCTTCGCACTCCACGCAGAAGCCTTCTGCGATCGGATTGGTTGTCTGTTCTTCATCCCATCCTACGCCAGGATTATTGACAGAATATTGACCAGCGTCAGGGTGTTCTAATTGATCATGGTTATTGCCGAGGATATTTTCAAGTGAGAAAGCTGGTTTGGAAGCTGTAATAGGACTTTCTAGTTCAACAGTCATCAAAGTACAGTGGAAATTTTGAGGTGAATTAGCACGTGGCGCATCTCGATAGCTTCAAGTCCGAGGATTTAACTAACAAAGTCCCAATGGCCTCTGGTAAACCCCGATCTGACCGAGGCCTCACTGAGGCCATGAATATGCAACGAAGATAACTCTCGTATTGATAAACACAACAAAATTTAATGATCTACTAGGTAAATAGCTCGACACTCAGATTTTCCTGACCTTGCATCACTTCGAGTAATTAAGCTTATTCTTAGCCGTATCTACGAAACACCTAGGCAAACCGGTCTACCCGGCGTCTGGTATGGTTACAGCCTGCTCAAATACTTATTCTAACTTTGACACTCTTACAGCCGCCGTTGGCCATGGGACGATACAGTGACACTACACTACAGGTACAATACTATGTTTTCTGCACCTCGTTGATGATTACATAAACACATTCGATTCGGGTCAGACAAATTTGTGACCGGGCCGCGGCATTAGAACAGGAAGGATATCTACTACATCGACCACAGAGCGAATAAGTGCAGCGATAAAGGTAGCACATACTTACCGTGTGCGCTTTGATATGCCTGTTAACAAGTGGCATGCAAACGCAGTTTCTGCTCAGAAATTAGAGATATCAAGTCAGTAACGTTAGTTATCAAGTAATGATGAAACAGAGCATATCCTTCCTGATGTAGTAATGACAAAGGATACAAAGACCCCCGATTATTTCTC
>CEMT01388245.1:34211-45899 GCA_900068985.1 Pterula multifida
GACAGTAATGCACCCAAGGTAACGTACGATGCAATCTGAAAGTACGTCGCTCACAAGTACCATCCGGGGAACCAAACCACGCTAGTCTAAAAGGGCTTAAGGAGAAGCAGAATTATTCCCACAATTGGATCAGAACATTTGGTAGACAATCGAAAACAAGTATCCACTACCGCTAGCGCGAATGACCGTGATGTTGCTGCAGATGGTGATGCTAACTGCGGCCCCTGACCGACGAGAAGCGTGTTCGTAGAAAGAAAAAAAGGAGCCATAGCTGACCAGCTTGAAGAATACGGTGATGTCATATGTGTATAAAATATGGCTCGTGTTCCCCTTGCAAGTGAGATGACTTGAGTACGATCCTACGATGAGGGCCAACAAAAACAAAAGGGATTGGATTAAACCTTGCCCCGAATATCTTCAGGTACTGTGTGCTAATATAATAGCATTGTGGAGCGAATATGCGAACCTGAGCTCAACCATGAAGATCGCTGCGATGTAGTCCCAGCATCGTGACCACGTTGGGAGCAAACAAACTGGTTCAGAGGATGCTGTTGTATGTGCAAACAGTTCCTGTGGATAATCAGCCGTTTCTTGAAATAGGGAGGGTAAAAAATCAATCAAAGTGGAGCTGCGAGGGTCGAGAGAAAGATGATCGACAATGACGCATATAGAGGCCAACCTGAGGGAGGAGTACAATACTTATATTATGTTAGTTATACGTACGCAACAGGGACCTCAGGTGTAGATGATAGAATCTTCCACAAATTCCAAACCTAGACTTGGGGCTAAAATATAATGCCAATGATTGATCGAACGCGTAGAATATACTGCCTCGTTAGGCTATAGCAGTGTGTAGAAAAGTGGGAAGCTCGGAATGTCCAGGATCTAAGTATCTGACATCCGTTGACGTTTCAGCCACACGACCTGTTTATCACCTTGCAGTGATTGAAAACATCCGAACCGATCGATGAAGCGCCTATTACCAAGTCTCGTGAACGCACTACACGCGATGAGCTTCTTTCCACGCTCAGTCAAAGTTCCAGAAAATCCGTAGGGCTTGTGGTTAGATTAAATGATCTGGACACGCACCATCCCCATACTTACCACTGATGGTGTGACTAGTTACCAGTCCCTCAGGAGCTTATTGAAATAATATTACCCCAAGCAAGCTCGTCTCTTGGAAGGTGCTAATGTAGCAGGTCATGGGCATACATTGAACGCAGCAAAAAAAAAATCGCTAGATACATCATTTGCATTCTGTAGCGAAATGGGTTGATGGTGGAGTAGGGCGACAACAGACTCTTCGGCCGATGGGTTGCTGAAGCAAACAAAGGGCCGGAAGCCTGAGATAGATGACTTGAGCAGGCCTTCCGCATTATCTGCTACTTCGTCATGGTCAGCCATGTACATGTGGATCAACAACTTTAAGCATGTTCTTGGGTCCTCTCACCCCTCGTCTAACTTTAATCCGGCGAGATCGTATGTCTGAGAATTTTTTTGCTCGATCCTTTGGGGAACATTGGCCGTTAGTTGAACGTGTATAGCCATCCCTTCGTCCAGCTGTATCACATCACCTGTTCCCCCGCGAAGGAATTTCCGATTGAACGCATGCGGAGTTTCGAAGCAATTTCGACCTTGTCGGCTGATGGACTAGGCCTCCTATGTCATACAAGACGCAGTATAATCATAACTATCGCAGAAGTGTCATCATCCAGCCAGGGCCCTGTCTACACCTTCGGCCAGTCGTGGATTGCCACTAAGTTTTGCCACTTGTCGGCGTGCTTTCTTCCAGCTGCCATATGATACAAGTATGACAGAGGAGCGGAGCCCTGCTAGCTTTATTGAAATCCAAAATTGCTTTGATGTCCTAGCTGGTGGGTATACAACGATCATAATCATCAAGAGGTGGCTGTCAATCAGGTTGCAGAGTGTGTGAAAACTGATAGTGACTGTGACATGATCACCTGGTATGTACTGTTCTGTCACGACCTGTCACAGTTTGGGGTAATATGTTACATTATTAGCTTTCAAATTTTCGACGACTCTATTGCAACTGCTTTTTGTTGGCGCTGACCACAGAAACAGGGTAAACAGAGATTAAACTGGTTGGAGGAGCTCAGAATGATGACAAGATACTCAGGACTAAGTTAATACTTTAGTTGAACAACCTACTGGCTTAGGCTCCTGACTTACTGAGACGTTGCCATCACCTTAGGCATCGTCGACATCCCCGCAATTGTTTTGATTGATAGTTGAATATTGTTTGATGTAGCGATTCAAGTGACCATTCAATCACCTCTGAGAGAAATCATTCATATAAACGGCTTCCTATCAAGATTTCTAGAAGTTGCTCCTCATCTAAAGCGATTCCGACAGCTTGTATATTCTCGTCTTAATGCTTCTGCTCCAGACAACACGGTCTTCAATAATTTCATCAAACTACGCTCCTCAATCCACCAGCTTCCATTCAAAAAACAAACGGTGTTCGCTCACTCGGACGTACGCGAAATTTTTTATCTATCGTCCCTTGTGGTGATAGTGATGCTTGTTCTTTCAGCGCGATTCTCAGCTTCTCCTTTGACACTTAAATCATCCTTCTTGTGCTTGAATGATGGGATACACCGAACTCCACTTCGATATTCTTTCCAATGTTTCAACCGGCATTCCCCCAAGATGAACCACTCTCCAGTGTCACTGGAAAAAATGTTCCATTCAACAAATGGCCTTCACGAATCATGAGCTGCAATGGCTCCACCCTCGAGAAGTTTTTATGTCATCATCGTCGTGGGTCCTCAGGTATAAAAGCCAGCTCAACTAAGGGTAAAATTCTTCATCAAGTCAAACTCAGTCAGACGCGATACAAATCCTTCTTCACTAAACATGCTCTTCAAGCCCGCTCTTCTCGTCACTTCCACTCTTGCTGCTCTTGCGATCGCTACTCCCACAAGTAGCGGCGGCATCGCTCCTGGTGATTGCACCACTGCTCCCATTCAGTGCTGCAATCAGGTTCAAAACGCTAGTGGAAAAGATGCCACTGCGCTGCTCGGCTTGCTGGGCATTGTCCTCGATAATCTGAATGTCCTCGTCGGTATTACCTGCTCCCCAATCTCCGTCATTGGTATTGGAGGTGCTGGCTGGTGAGTTGCTCTGCGCTGCTAATCAACTTCTAACTCTAATACATATTCCCTGATAGCTCTGCTAACCCTGTCTGCTGCAAGGACAACAACCACAGTACTGATTTTCCGTATTTTCCTTTTTGTTTGAACGGATTACTGAAACGTTTTCTGCAGAAGGATTGATCGTCATTGACTGCGTTCCTGTCAACCTTAGCCTCTGATTTTATACGAAGAGCCGAGGAGGACTAATTGGATTGAGCGGGTGGACTGCTCAAAATTTATTTCAGACTGGACTCCTTCGAACAACCTAATTAGTAGTGTTTCAACGTGTTTGTTGCATGGTGACGGTGGAATCTATTATACCTAATTTTGCTCGCATTCATGCACCACATCAATGTTAGTCGTACTATGAACTTAAGATATAAAACTGGGGTCTCTGCATGTTTGAGGATCGTGACAGGTTCGTGTGGCCTTGCACGCCTGGAGCTTTGCCCCTCATCAATAAACAGGACAAGATATGGTGACTGACTGCCTTGTGATGTATTCAATATGCCATAGTAAAGGATAGCGCATTCGTATCGATTTATGGACTAGCAGGTGAGACCATAGTGCCAAGATGCAGGGGGCGCCCCGCTAGGGTGCAGGAGGTCATGTATTGACAATGTTGGCCCAATATTCATTGTTCTCCATAGTGACCCAAAGTTCTCACCTGTACAAGATACGGTAATAGCAGAGGATCCAGCGACGGATTGACGTTCATTGAAAGATCATACCATTAGATGCTACAATCTTGTATATAATCCTTGTTACTCAGATGCCTGTTATAGGAATACTTATTTTGCTAGATTACGTGGACGTTCAAAAGTCAAATAAAATTAGTGAATAGAGTTAGCACTGGCACTATCACGGTTCCGCTTTCGATTTTGCTTTTTTGATCCGCAAATTATGCAATGATGCCACAGATGAACACAGTACTTCGGTTTGTGAGACTGCTTCTTGACCATGAATGCAGGCAAATGTATGGTCAGTGATATTGTTGGCTGGAAACAGTACCTGGACAATAGAAAGTGCGCGCTTGGACACTCTGTAGCATAAGGGGCATCCCCAAGCATTGAAAAATCTGGGAACACATCATACACTCTAGATTACCTCAATACTCAAGTTACCTAATCTCCTCCTGCCGTTTCACTCCACTCTCTACTACCCATTTGAATCAATCTAGAGCACGCCCTTGCAAATGCAAAAATCTCCTCATCGCCGGAGAAAATTGAACTCTTGCCTACCACTTGTTCCGATAGCCCCTGGAATGATAAGATCAGCAGCCACGTTGTCGAATATTGATCAAGGAAGGAAGGTAAAAGAAACAAACCAGGTCGTCCATTGCCATTCGCATCGAATCCGGCATTGTTCCAGACTCGTTAGAATTGGAGGACGGATCGTCCGAGAATATTTGAAAAACGGGTACTTCGGATGTTACGAAAAGCTTAGTCTACTCGGTCACCTGTGAGATAAGCTCTGTAAGCAACAGAGGCACAACTCACTTTGCTTTCATAGCAAGCTGTAGACGAAAAGGATCAGCCATGTTAGCAATCGTATATCTTAAGGGCAAAAATATGGACTTACCATCAATGAAAGTGATGAACCTTCTGGCCTGGAGTTAGGAAATAAATGACTCTGACAGTTGTCTTCAAGTGACGGAAAGAACCTACCATATCCTTCTGGTCCAGACCCATCTTTGGTATATCAAGAACAAACACAGTCCCAAAGTTCTTGGTAACTTCCAGGTAATCCGCAGCACTCAAAGGTTTTCCACACAGATCATTGAACTGGAACTTGGCTACCTTCTTGGTGCTCTCGGGGACATACAATTTGCGGCCCCAAATGTCCAGTGCACGATTATGTTCAATGGGATCAGCAGGGTCAGCAGATGCAAAGGACTGGAAAATCTTCTCTATCTCCCGTTTGTTGTCATCGTCGAGAGGATGATAATAGACTTTTGAGAGTGCTCGAGGTAGGCGTCGGTAGTCTACGAATTTGAAGCTATATCAATCCTTGGAGAACCGAAGAACTAGGTTCATACCTGTTCCTGAATCAAGATCTGTGACTTTGAACTGTGATTTAAGTAGCTCAATGGCAGGGATGAAACTGGATCGTTGTATTCCATTCTTGTACAGCTCATCTGGATGACGACTGTTAATGCCATCAGTTAGTGACCGTCCATGATAGCGAGAGAGAAGATGTACTTGGAAGTCATCACAAATACCACACCGTAGTTTAGTAGACTCTCAAGCAACCTTCTCAGTATCATTGCATCCGCAATGTCCGTAACCTGAATCAACGTCATCGTATTAATCCCGTTTCATAATGACAAGAAACACACTTGGAATTCGTCGAAGCATAAGATATATGCCTCGCGAGCCAGGTCGCGAGCAACAGGCGCAATAGGATCTCCTCCTTTGTAACCCATCGCAATCTTTGCAGCATGTAGTCGCTTGTGTACGTCGATCATAAAGGCGTGAAAGTGGACTCGTCGCTTGGGCTTGATTGAGGAGGGGAGCGTGTTGTAGAATAAGTCCATCAACATGGTCTTCCCTGTTCCAACATCGCCATATAGGTAAAGTCCCTTGGGAGCGTCTTCCGGTGGTTGCGTGGGTAATGGTGCTTCCTTGGAGAAGAGTCGAGATAGCTTTGCAGGACAAAACAGTTAGGTTCCCTCGAGGCGAATAAAGCAGCGCCAAGAACGTACAAGAGAATTAGAGGGCTTCTGCTCTGGTATATGAGGAGGATTATACTGGACGATCTGATTATGTAGGTCTTGTAAAACCCGTATTATCCGTGTCTGATGATCGTCTCCCCGTAATATATTGGTATGAAGTAGACGTTGGTATTGCTCTAAAGGAGATTTGTAATCTGAAGCGGAAGGTTAGAACCGGAGAGAGTGACACGGAAAGACCTCTCTAAACCTGTGGTACTCGATCCTAAAGATCCGGTCTGCCCTGAGTGATTGGACTTCTCCTTTGTAAATAAAGTAGGATCTATGGGCCTTGAAGAGGAAGAGTGAGTAGCGAGTGAGGAGTTGAACGCTCTAGGATGGCCCAGTCTTATGGCCCTTGGTGCGTAAGTCCGGGAGTGATGTGGTAGAACGTTGCTGGGAAGTCCATGGGCGATATATGTTCGAATAGGTGCTCTCATTCAAGATTAAAAGGATATGTTGAATGTTTATCCTGTTATGTAAATCCAACCAGAGTCAACAGCCGCAGAACCCGAAGATTGCCTGAGAATCGGATGAAGGTGAAACGGAATGTCCGGACCGGCCATTGGAATCCCGTTGCTAACACGTGCACGTGTGTGGTCACTACTATATCACTGTTGATTTCTTCATGGACGACTACGACGAAGGGTACATTCTCCTGCTCCTTGCAGACAGTAACCTTCCTACAGGCTCTTTTGTTACTTCATCCGGTCTTGAGTCTTCTATAAAACACGGCTTTACTTCTTCTGTTGATGATACTATCGCATTCGTTCGCGATAGTCTTCACACCTACTCTAGAAGTACCTTGCCGTTTGTCTCCGATACATGGATTACAATGCAGTCATTTATCCATGGACATCTCGACGCCGAAACTGCTTTAGACAAGCTCAAAAAAATTGACGATTTATACGACGCGATGACTTTACACCATGTTGCCAGACGAGCATCCAAATCGCAAGGTGTTGCCCTTCTCACTTTATATTCTAAGGGCTTCTCCAAGCCCTCGAATCAAACCGACCAAGAGCAAAAACTCTCAAAGCTTATAGTTGATATCAAGCTGAGAGTAAGAAGAGAAGCTACTCAAGGACATCTTCCAATATGTTGGGGGATCTTGATTGCATCATTAGGTCTAACATTGGGTAAGCGTCTCATTTTGTTCCGTCCCTGGATCACTAGCTGAGCCTGCTTAGAACGGTCTCAGTACCTTCACCTATTTCTACATGCACGAGGTCTTTTATCGGCCGCTGTCAGATTGAATACCTTGGGCCCCTACAGCGCTCAGCAGATTCTCCTCCACGATGTGAAGCCACTCGTTGCAATAGAAGCCTCTAATTCGAAGGATTTGCGAACAGGGTCTCTGGAAGAGGGCACGAACTTTGATATTACATCGCATGGTCCAGCAAACACCTGGCCATTGGGCGAAATTCTGTCTGCACGCCATGACCTTCAACATTCACGCATATTCAACAGCTGATAGATGCAAATCCACCGTCCTTATATCTCAATTCGTGAGATCAGTAGGAGGTGGGCCAAGCATTGCCCAGATTGAGAATGTCCCTCCGGGCGGATTCAAGGTAATTCTGCCTTTTACCTGAAATCCCATATGCTCATACACCCTTAGCTGAAGGGAATCGTGATCAGTCCTACTGCTGCAGATAGTTTATGATGACATACCGTTACTTCTCTTGCTGTGCTCAGCGTCACATTCCTGCGGTTCAAGGCAGCCTACGCCCCATATCGATCAGTTCTTCTGTGCGAGAGTATAAAGATGTCACCCACCTTCTCCATCCCTGGTTGCATCAATCCTCTGGCTATTCCCTTACCTTGGTGCTGTGGGTGAACACATAGTAATTGCAGGTACCATGCAGTTTTAACGGTTTCCCTTCCGAAACTAGAGTAGGACAGTTCTTCATGGGCGGGAATCAGCTGTAGTGTAACAGCGAAGCTGTCTGGTTTAGTCGTTTAAACTCGGTCGTTTCGCCCTCTCACTTACCTCCTCAGTCCACCAAGCTGAAAGCTCCGACGGCATCATGTCAAAATATGGTTTCCAGAACTCCCTGGCATTCTTAGCGTCATCTAATCTGTATATTTATGTTCGAATTGAACGAATGCTATAGCTTGACTACACGCACTCTATACCCTCTGCGGGAGGCTTCCACATTGCCACTCCAACGATGTTCTTCTCGTCATTTTCTGCGAAATAAACTTCACCAGAAGAGAGCATAAGTTTGATGCGCAATCTTGCCCACATCTCCAGCAAGCCCATATCATGACCGCACCCGAGCATGTTGGGTTCCACTAGAGGATCTTTAGATAAAAACCATTTCCGATGATCAGGGTCAATCTTACCCTCAGAAAAAGCTTTCACCATGCAGTCTACCGCATTTTGAATGGTAGCGTCTGCTATTCAAGGGGATATAAATGCAACGAACTCCTGAGACGCAAACATTCACTGGTTACCTTCTGTACTGTTTGCTTTTCGAATGTTGATCATTTACACGCTTTTACGAAGATTCAGATTGAAGGCGGGAGCTCAGTCATCTTTTTATCGTGAACACTTAACCGCCCAAGAACTGCGACAAGCTGCGGTGACGCCAGCTGAGTCCATGTGCTGATACTGTTACGAGTTTAAACGAGCTTTAGGTTTGTCATCCAGGACTACTCGGTTTCTTCACTACTCCCCGATGAATCACCATCTATTGCCAACTTTCCCCTTCCAATCTTTACTTGATACTTGTGAATAACTGTTTTCGGGGTACCTTGCTTCACTACTACTGTGCCAGCGTGTACTAGTGCAACTTTCGGTTACATGATTTTTCTTGGTGGCGTGGAAACTTCCTCAGCGTTATGCGTTAGAACCCTATTAGTTGCAACCTTTGCTTTGTTTTAGGTTGACTTGAAACCTTTGTTTGGTACAGCAGATGGGGCACCGATATTCCAATGCCGGTGCTAGTTCACCTTACAGCCACATGATACATCTCTTCCGAGAGCTTTTAGGGGCATATATAGCCCCTAGCAAGCATTTTTTGACCCGTTAGCATGGAATAGACGCCGATTTGCTATATACTGTGAGCGTTACGCATTATTCAGGCGCCTTTCTAATTGCAACCTTTTGGCTTCCCAGTGTTATGCGTTAGTTGCACTTGTACACGCAGGCACAGAACACGCCAGCACAGAACATTGGTTGTTTTCAGCGCCTTTCGGATTATCAGGTGCTAGACTCTCATTGCATTGCAACTACTCACTAAAGCTATCTCAGCGCATTTACTTGAAGGGTGATGAACAGGACCCAAGATCGTCAGAGGCGTACTGTGACCGCACTCAAACGTTCTAGCTTCAATTATGGTGTGACAAACTAGAACCAGAATTTTATGGAAGCTTTAACGTCGCGACTGGCTGCTTATCGCGTGTACATTTTGTGTTATCATCTGCTTTCGGCTGATCGTTGGCGCCCTATAAGTCTGGACTCTTTGCCTACCTTAAGCCTGGAGTTGATTTGACATCGTGTGGCAAGAACGCTCTGAAATGCACCAAACCGGGTAAATTGAGTCTTCAGTTGACAGGACCGACGGACATTACAGAGGATAATCTGTCTCTGATACGCCGTTTTCAGCAAAAAAAAATCTTTCGTAGTAAGTTTGAGCTAAGGAGATCATCACAGCAATGGATATGAAAGTTAAACGACCTATTTGTCGGGAGTGACAAAAAGGTTATTTCACCTCTCGGATGGAACTTGAGCAACGCTTCCTGAAGAGGTGTATTCAATACACATGCGGAATGATAATGACATATAACTATGCACGTTTCTTAGAGAAGCGAAGTGAATAGAAAAGGCGGGAAATAGTGCTGGTTTTCAGGCGAGTAGGACTCTTTGGAACCAGGTCATGGATGGGCCTGACTGCCTGTGAACCTGGATGAACTCCATTTGCAGCTGCGGCTCTGGGATTGGATGAAGCTGCTGGGGGTGCACTTACAGCGCGGGAGAAGATGTCTAAAACTCTCCGAGCCTCCATCGTGTCTGGATGACACTCTCCAAGGATTTGCCTCTGTTTCTCGAGCACCTGATTGCCCATTTCTTTAGCTTCGCTGTATCGACCTAAGGCATAAATAGTCCGCGCTAGATTGGATAATGCTAGGATGGTATCAGGATGGTCATTGCCAAGCTGTTGTGTCCGTTTCTCAATGACTCTGATTTCCATCTCCTCAGCTTCATTCCAGCGGCGAAGAGAATGTAATGTCGATGCGAGGTTTGCCATTGCAGTGAGAACATACGGATGATCCTGGCCAAGTAATCGCCTTCGTGTCTCAAGCACCTTGTTCTGAATCTCCTCAGCTTCGTTCCAACAGCGAAGAGCACACAAGGTAGAACCCAGGTTGGCCAATGCAGTGATAGTATCTGGATGGTCCTCACCATGTAATCGAGTTCGTTTCTTAAGCACAGTAGTCTGCAGCTCCTTAGCCTTGTACCACTGGCCAAGAGAATATAAGATCAAGGCGAGGTTTGCTGATGCAGTGACAGTATCAGGGTGATCATTGCCAAGCAGTCGAGTGCGTTTCTCAAGCACGTTGACCTGCATCCGCTCAGCTTCGTTCCACCGGCGAAGAGAATACAAAGTTAACGCAAGGTTTGCTAATGCAGTGAGAGTACGTGGGTGGTCCTCTCCAAGTAATTGACTTCGTTTATTGAGCACTTCCATCTCCATCTTCTCGGCCTCATTCAAGCGGCCAAGAGAATATAAGGTTGACGCGAGGTGTGCCAATGAGACAAGGGTATCCAGGTGATCATCCCCAAGTGCTCGTCTTCTTTTCTCAAGTACCTTCGTCTGCATCTGCTCAGCTTCATTCCATCGGCAAAGGGAATATAACGTCAATGCGAGGCTTGCCAATATAGTGATAGTATGTGGGTGGTCCTCTCCAAGTAGTTGCCTTCTTTTTTTAAGGACATTCCCCTGCATCACCTCAGCTTCGCTCCACCGACCAAGGCAGTGTAATGTTGATGCAAGATTTGCCAACGCAGTGAGGGTGTCTGGGTGATCCTCTCCAAGCTGCTGGGTTTGTTTTTCAAGTACCTGCGTCTCCATCTCCATGGCTTCGCTCCATCGACCTAGACGATTCAAGGGTTTTGCTAGTTCGGCCACGGCTTTGAGAGTCTCAGGATGGTCGCTTCCCAATATCTCTGTTCTTCGTTGTAGTGCATGCCTCTCTAGCGCCTCTGTAGTATGATATTTTCCTGCAACCCAGAGAGCGTAGCCGAAAGACATTGCTACGTCGGGATGAAGATCCGTCTTCATCCTATCACGGTACTCCAGGACTCTTTCGGCATGCAAAACTAGTTCCATGAACTCTGGTTTATCATGCCCAACCATGCACCGAGCTGTGGCAACCAGAAATGATGTTGCATCGAACGAAGTGTCTGTCAAAGAACGTAGACCATCCTGCACCAATGGATGAACGGAGTAGAGCTGAGTAGAGCTATCATAGTTCATGAGTGAGTGGCTGCAGATTTCCTGAATACATCGCCTGAATTTGAGCCGGTCCCAACATCCGTCCTCAACAAAATCATCTAAGAAAGTGCGGAGACGTGATAGAGCAGTAGTCTCGCGAGATGAAAGTGGAGTGGATGGTTCGTACGCTCTCAAAGATAGGAACGCGTGCTCGAACATGTTTTCTCTGATTCCTGCATGATGAATGTATGCACACAATCGGAACAAGTGTGATGCAGATGCCGACAAATTTCGAAAGCTGAGTATCCATGTGGTATACACATTCGCAGGATACCCATCCAGTGCCGCTGCCTGCACTCCATCGACTTCACCGTTC
>CEMT01388253.1:0-21393 GCA_900068985.1 Pterula multifida
CCTGAAGAACTTGATCATCTTGATGTGCTCGCACTCATCCACTTGTGAGACGTCTCAATCAGGGATCAGGACCAAACTGAGCAAGGAATATACGGGAACGAACTTGAATTGTAGACATTTGTTGTGTTTCCGATGTTAGACAGAACATCTCTACCGCCTTCTAAACCAGAGATTCAGTGATCAGCCAAGCTACGCAAAGTCGCCAGGAGCAGTCTACCTATTCTTGCCTTCTGTGTATTGATATCTACACCAAAACCCAGCACCGGTATCGTAGATTCGGGCATGGATTCGACAAGGCCTGCAAAGTTCAGTATTTCGGTGGAACAAAGAGTTGAGTACTGAGTACTGAGTGTTGATCCCTTCCGATAACTTAAAGGCGCCTGAGTCCTTCAGGGCCCAGTTGAGGGGAAGCATACAGCTTTTTTCATGTCACATGCATGTGAAGCATTTGCACTTGACCTCCTCTAAGTCTGAGTCCTCGCCAACTGACTCATCAACGCTTCGCATTGTACTAAGGTCTGCTGCCCGTCGCTTAGGACACTGCTTGTCGCCGCCTTATTTGACCCGACTCCTAGTCGCCAATCGACTACGACAGAACCACTACAGGGTCTATGCAACCTCCTCAAGATCCTGCTGCCTCTGTACGCTCGCTCTGCTTCAATCGAAAATATCTTGTTGCTCAACTTCTGGTGTGCTTTCTCCCAGGAACGCCCTGTTAAGCGACCCAGATTATCAGGCCCTCCAATTATTCCTATCGCAGAGGGGTTCTCGAAACCGAAAGATGTTAGCTCACGCAAGCAGAAAATTCCTGTGTTTGAATCTCATTTCACGGAGACGAATTCTGGGGTGAAAACCTTACCAGGAGGCAGATCCAATAGCTCCCGTCCTCGCGATCTTGCTCGGGCTGCCCCTCTACTAACTCCAACCGTGAAATCGACTAGTGCTGGGCCAAAGCGACGAATACGCGACGATCCATTTCATGCATTCTCCATAACTGAACCGTCCACCTCAATTGCGAGAGCGACCACAGATTCAGCTATTACTCAGAAGAGCAATCCACCTACGCTACCTTCTACCTCCAAAGTTCCTCTCCAGCCTCATCAAAAGCATTCACATCCTAATTCACATGGCAAGTCCACAAATCCAAGCAAACTATCCGATGTATCTTCTAGCACCTCTACCACAAAAGCGCTACGGAAATCCGACCCCTTCCTTTTCTCCCTCGAAGAGCCTGAGACATCCTCCAAGAAGCCGATGGCTCGACTTTCATACCCTGTGTCTTTACTCTCCTCCAAATCAGACACCCCACTCAAGTCACTCCGTCCACCAGAGTTCCCCGCACCACCTCGGAAGGAAACACCTCGACTATACTCTCTTCCTCCTCCACCCGTGATAGCAAAACCACCATCTTCCGGGCCATCTCGCTTAAAGACAATTACAACGACAAGCATCGCGAAGGCCACGGACCCTTCCACTGTCATAGGGAACGCAGAGCTACTTGCGATGTTCGCGAAGGAAGAAGGCGCACTGGGTGACCGCGAGCCTGGTGCTCATCCCTTGGACAGAGGTCTGCATATCAGCCCCCAAAAGGGCAGAGCTCCGGGAAAAGGTCTTAAATACGTCCGGCAAGTATTTCAAATCCTCATTCCATTATCGATTTCTTATATTTCTTTGCGTCATACTTCTAGGGGTGGTCTAGCGATACAAGCTAGCGTGATTCTCAGCCAAAACCGAACTTCTCTGTCACTCTGGCAAAAAGAAATGAACTCGCACATAGCAGCCTCTCGTATTCCTACTCCAGGCATGAAACTTCAGATTCTCAAGATTGTACATATGCCACGGTTCAAGGGTAGTCATCCTACCTCTGGTCCAGGACTAGTTATATGTAAGGACAGCAAGGACATAGTCCACGGTGTCATCTTGTCATTTTCTAACTACGCTGGGCTGGCTTGTGGGACGAACGGCTTGAAAGTTGGCTCGGAGGTATGGGTCTGGAAACCATGGACTGTTAGAGAGTTAAGGGACGAGAGTGCAGGTATGAGAGAAGGGAGTGATAGGGGCGATTGGTGGGAAGTGGTCCTTGAGTCCCCTGTGGATAATATACTTGGGGAATTGGGGACTATGAGAAGACGATGTGTTGATGTCCTCGCATGTTCTCACTTTTATGTGCGCCCTGCTAGGAAATAGTGCGTTATACCGCATGACACTGTATCACTATGTGCGACTTGTATTCAATGGATGTATTTCTTCTCTTGCAGTAAAGTATACACGTGTGTATGAGGCATAATGGGGAGGTGAATACAAACGAGCTTTGGTACAAATTATAAGTAATGATACAGACGATCAGTTGACAATGCTCAAGCGTTCTAGTGCCGCTTCATAATCTGTAAAACAACCACACAGTAAGAGTAGAATCAAGATCGACTACGTCCACAAGGACAGGACAAGAATCACCTTCCTGACATGCCCTCGCCATCTTAGCCATCGCACGCACCTGCGCATCCTCTGTCTGTCTCATAAACTCGACCATATCGTCCTTCTCTTTGGACATCGTCTCCTAAGGTAGTTGTTATATGCGTGGATATATATATATATATGTGTGTGTGTCAACAAGGGACAGACTGAGTGAGCGGGGCCGACAGAAGAACGTACAACCAATTTACGCTGTTCTTCTACCATCCTCACCCGTATTTTGCGGATATCATCGTCAGCAACGGCGCAATCCAGTTCGAATTTGTCAAGGACTTGCTGGCTGTTCTCGAAGATCGCGTGAGCGGCTATATAGCGGATGGTCATTGAGCTGATTACAGACCGTCTTAGTTGGAGAGTTTCCAAGGTCTTTTGAGAGGCAGAATACTAGAAGGGAAGAATTGAGTGTCCAGAAGCCAGATAGAAGGATTAGGAGCGTACACTGTCGTCCAATTTTTTCTGGACGTCAGCGAGGAACTTGCGTTCCGCCTCTTTCTTCCTCCTTGAATGTTTCTCTGACACACCAAACTATCAGTATGTCTCTACACAACGGCTATATGGGGCATACCTAGTATCTTTTCTTGTACTGCAGCCATAAGCCTGAGAGAACAATTTGTAGCGCTATACTGCTAAGCATAGATAATGAATTACTCCTGTGCAAAGTCATCGCTATTCGTGTCTTGAGACGAGAACACTGGATCTGCTATGGTTACTTTCTTCCGTGGCATGGATGAGGTCTATCAGGTTCAGAGAGAGATAATCGAGGCAGGAAGTGAAGAGACGCGTCCATCACATGACCGCGTCACTGCTTTCCCTGAACATGACATGTAACTACTAGCCTGCCTGACGTTTTAATATTACCCCCATACAAAAAAGATGTCCCAGTTGACCATCCTACGAAGCTATGCCCAAAAACGCGATCCATCTACTCTTCCTCCCTCTATCTTATTTTCACATACAGATAAATTCATATCGATATTCGATGCTTACCCAAAGGCAATATTCCATTTTCTCATTTTACCTCGATTATCTGGGTTTCTTTCACCTTCAGAGCCTTCGGCTTCTACTAAGACCTGCTCCGCGCATATCACCTCCGGCTCTGATGCTGGGAAAACTAGCTTGACACTATTTGACCTTGAGAACTTACGGTCTCTGCTGAAACATCATCGTGCGAAAGAGGTTTTGACCTCGATTGCTCAGGAAGCGGAAGAACTGCGTGGCAAGATCCAGGAAGAGATGATCAATCGATACGGGTTCAAATGGGAGATCTGGACTGGATTTCACGCTGTTCCTTCGCTGGGGTGAGTAAAAGCAATGCTATTTATTGCCTTGACTACCGGGGCAAAGACCGTCTTCATCTAACTAACTACTTGGCGATAGACATCTTCATCTACATGTCATATCCTCCGACCTTTGTTCTCCGACGCTCAAGACCAAGAAACACTACAACTCGTATCATCCAAAGGAAGGATATTTCCTCCACCTAACCCAAATCTTGGAATGGTTAGACGCAGAACGGTCGTTTTTTGCTTCCGTAGGTTCTAGTATTGTTACGTAGGATGACAAAACTGCTCACATGAAAATTGCTCTTGAAGATGTCAAAACTCTCCCCGTCCCAATATGAACCCATCCTTAAACGACCCCTCGCCTGTTGGAGATGTGGATCTGAAATGAAGAACATACCCACTTTAAAGGATCACCTACAAGCCGAATGGGACAAGGAAGCAGAAAAGGAGAAAGATAAGGCTAAGAATAGTGCACGGAACAGAATAGCTGGGAAAAAGAGGAAACGAAGTCCTGACCCAAAACATGTTAATCCCGCTGAGGTTGATGGTGACGCTACGCCGCCATGTCGAAAAGACAATAAGATTGAAACTGGCTCGGAGGAGTGCTGATCCGAAGTCAAAACGTTTGTAGCGCAGCTGATCTAACATACATAGTTTCGCCGTTATTTGACCTCGTGGTAGTAACAAGTTGCAGGGTCTTGGGTCCGTTTAAAGCCGGAACTTACCCTCAACAAACGATCAGCGATGCACAGTAGCAATAATGGTGCTTCCGTTTGATAAAAACATTGTAGAATTATTCTTCAAAAGAGTTGGAGTTGGAGACACAAGATGTAACCTGTCCATGTTCTCTGTTGATGCTGTCGTTTGTGATAAAATCAGCGGGTCGTATCTCGGCCCGAGAATCACGTGACCGCGTTGGGGAATGTTGAGAAATCTTGACAACAGAATGGAAATTGGAATTCATCCCTTTCTTACTCCCGACCACGACGACGACTGACTCTTTATGGCCGCTTACTCTGCTTTCTTTTCCTCTGGTCTCAATGCCTCTCGTTCTCCCTCGCCCTTCGACGCAGGTCTACTCTCTTCCCCATTAATCCTACAACGCACAACAACACCAACGCCCCCTACAGACTCCGACCCGGACTACGATATGACCCTGGGCTCTGGACCCACAGACGCAACAAATACGAATCACACGAAATCCCGCAGTCGGTCCTCTTCTATCTCAGGCACTGGGAACACACTCAGGAAACGAAAGTCCTCGCTTACACTGGGCACCGCTAGACCAACCCTGGCTGCGATCAAAAGCCCTTCAAGGTCAGCAGGCAACGCTTTCAAACATATGAGCGCTTTAAGTCTCAGTGGAGCTCCGGCTCCCCCCGCTGCTTCTTCAAGCAATGGGGCATCTTCTGAGCGGTCTGTCAAAAACAGGATGAGAAGTGGTAGTTTGGGCGGTTCCTTGAGGTTTGTCATGCCCATACTTACCCCTTCATTTCGTTGCAACACCGAATTTTACGTATTTCACATCACAGGCCCAGGCGTACTCGTACCTCTGCTATTCCATTGCCTCCTCCTAACGTACCCCTCCCGCCACTTCCCCCTCTCCCGTCCTTAGGTTTAATTCCACCTGCTTCAGCGCCATCGTACATGTCGACATTCAATGACATCGATACCACACCAAAGCGTGCACCTGGATCGAGGCTTACCGTTCCTGCTCCCATGACACAACGGTCTCACTCTTTTCAAGGCTATTTACCTGCTCAACCCGGGAAATCTCGACCCAGCTCGAACCAATCCTATACATCATCGTTGTCATACCAGCTGCCTTCTATTCCATCGTCGCCTGGTCTCCCTTCGTCACCCATGCGTCCTGACAGTCCCATTCAGCCTTTCTCGTCGTCTTCACCCAATGGGGCCATGACTACACCAGAGAAAACCCATCTCCTCTCCATTCCGGCATCCTCGATCTCCAAGCTCACTACACCTGAGCGCGAGAGATGGGGCCGTGCACGAGCATATTCAATCGAAAATGGATACAGGATATGTGAAGATATGGAGCTGTAGACAGCGACAGATCCTTCTGCCTCGTTCAGGTGTGCGAGCAAACGTCGAACACAAACACGGCACCGATTTGGGAGCGAAATTTCTATTTGCAACGTTGACGCTCACCGATCTACGCTTAGAATGAACAACTGAGGTTACTCCCTCTCTCGATTTCACGCTTTCTGATTCCCTACTTTTCCTGTTGTCTTTTTCTGTCTTCTAAACCTCAGTGACGATGCAGAGCATATCTGTCAAAATTTCCCCACTGACAATGACCGTGAACTATAATTATTTTCCTTTTGTCGCACGTATATTATGTTACACTATGTTACCCTCTAATGTATCCCCACGCTCGTTGCCCGTCATCGTTTCCTTGTTATCTAACTTTATACTGTATCGTCTCTCACTAACTTCCTTGATGGAGTCTGGTATTACTTGCGTTCCTCATGTTGCCTCATCTAGTGTTTTTTTTTTACTCCTAGATTTTTCTTTTCTTTTCCATGTTGTGGCTCTTGATTTGGGCCCACGCTGTTCTGGCTATCTGCAGAAGATGCTGTATTTTTCTTTTCTTTTCTTTCTGCAGGCTCTAATTACTATTAGCCTTTTATGCCCTGTGAGGCATTATGAGAGCATACAGTCAACTATCCCTTGTCACTGCCAACTTACACATTTTAAAGTCCCGAACTTTCATGATTCTTGCCTTGGTTTGAAGGTGAATTGACAGAAAACACCATACTCAACTTGACAGCCCAGGTTGCATACACAAAAAAACTTTTTGTTATTCAAGGAGCTTCCACTTTCCTAGTTGTCTCTACTACGTATACAGCAAATCTAGTCTACAGAAGAAGAAAAACCTCTATTTTCCATTCTCATACCACCTTTTAAGGCTTCATACCCGTGGGGAACTTACTGAGGTGCACCCGCCCCTCCTCTCTTCTTCTGACGAGAAAGCTCACTAGCACGACGGATAGCCCACGTAAGCTCGTACGTCTTGCATGCATCTGTATGAGAACCAGAGGAGAGATGTATTCGGATTTAGTCAGCCTCAAACGCAGGCGGGCGATAGTATCAGACTGACCTTCAAAGCTGGATAGAATCTGCGCTGTATCCGGGTCATCTTCGATGTCCTCGATCTGATCGATGAGAATCGAAACTTCCGAGAAGAATGGATCGTCATCTGGGAATCGCATGACATGTTCGTCGTCGTCTCCAGGTTGACGAATATAGAGGACAGGAGAGACGTATGGATTGACTAATCTGTACATATATAGAAGGAGAGAAGAGAGGCGAGGTTAGCAAAGAGGGAGTCAGGAAAAGAGAGAAAAAAATGTTGCATACTTGAGCTGATATCCATCAGCATACACCTCGAGCTCACAACTGTAATTTTGTCCCTGAAGAGCGACAAGATGAGTAAAGCTTCCCACAGCTCCACTCTCGTACTTCCTACAATACCCGCAACTCAATTCAATCCACCAGAATCAGATGACTACACACACAAACGGAAACCTTACCAAGTAGCAGACGTCACCCTAGGAATCCTGTCCTCAGGCGGAATCGCAGTCTCATCCACAACCATCTTAGAGAGCTGACCTGCGTTTTCATCCCACTCCAGGGAATGTGCAACGACAGTGCTGATGTCAACTTCACCACCAAAGTAGCGGGACAGATCACAGAAGTGGGTTCCTTGTTCGATGATAGGTCCTGCACTGGAAAAGACGTGCAAGAAAAGATTGTGAGCAACGTTGGATGAGCCCATAAACACCCCTGATGCGATGATGCAGATGAGCGGGGGGGAAAGGGGGAGCTTGCCTTTTGGATTTTGTCCACCAGTCAGGTTTGGCGATAGCTTCGTAGGCACAGGCGTAACGAGCGATAGTGGCCATAACAGTCAAATTGTTATCGTTGATAATTTGCTTCATATTCTGGACGGCCTTGAGGTATCTCAACATATAGCTATCGTATACCCCTGATCAGTAGCGAGAGCAGAGCAAAGTGCATGTACGACTGACCCAACAGAGCACGTAGTCCCAGAATCACTGATCTGTTTCGCAATCTGGAACCCTTCTTGAAGCTCGCTCTCAGGCCCAGTAGCGATAGGTTTCTCAATAAACATCGGCACCCCAGGGAAATGCTTCATAATCTGGACTTCGATGTCCCTCCCGGGCTGGAGTGTACCACGGAACATGGGAGGAGAACCGATGACAATCATACGAGGACGTTGTTGGGGATTCATATTCTTGACGAAATCTTCAAGGGTCTTGTAGACCCTGGTATCCTCATATGCAGATTTGACGAAGGTCTCGCATTTCTTTTGGAGAACGGCAGTCGCGCGCTCGATGGCGGGATCGATGAGAGCAACGACTTTGAGACGGGGTCCGAGTTTACTGGATGGTGCAAATAACAGGCAGTCAGTAATTGTACATCTGTCCTCAAATGATACATAAACACACTGTTCTAATCTGAAAGAGTGGTTCCATGGACCCTCAGGCGATCCTAAAGAAAAAGGCGCAACACGATAAGAACTTCGGCGGTAGAGTATGATAAGATGGAGTTGGCTTGCCAAACATAATGTTTCCAGCACCAATAAAGACGACATTGAAATTATCCCTTCCTCCTATATGCTCCGCTCTTTTAAATCACAATACAAATCATAATCAGTTGTCTATTCTCTGTGTGATTGCAAGATATAATATCTACCACTCACTTGTCTATACGGATGAGCTTGAGGGGATCAATAGATCCTCTCCTGGACGGACCAGAGCCTCGTCGATCTGAAGGACGACGCTCAGAAATTTGACGTTCCGAGAATCTGCGAGCTGAGTACTGTGACATAAGCATGACGATGGTGGTAAGAAGAGGAAAGTGGGGAGTGTGTGTGTGCCAACATACGGCGCTTATGAAACTTGGGAATTTCGATGGTATCGAACTAATCACTACTCTGCTGTAACAACATCCAATACTTACACAAGTAAAACCGGGGAACTGATGGTTGATCACAAAATATACACTGATCCACTGATCCAAGGATCAGAACAAAGTCACTGATCGATCTAAGTACATAATAAAAACTCTGATGGGGCACTTGAAAGTTGAAACACAACCCTCCACAAAATCGGAGTTCTTATCGCAACATACTTTTATCGCCTGCCTGCACCTCCAACTTTCCGCTCTCGCTCCCGTCTCTCCAAATCCTCCCTCTTCCGCTCAGCAGCCTCCAGTCGACTCGCCATCTCCTTCAACTCCTTCTGCAACCTCTCATTCTCCTGTGCTAACTTCAATACATTACTCGCCCGTTTCTGTACCTTTTGCACTCTGGCAGAGCTGCAGAAAGTAATCAGTGTATAAGGGAGAGAGAGAGAGCGAGCGAGCGAAAGGGAAGGTGGGTAGTACGATCATGAGCATATATAACTGTAGAAGAACAAAAGAAACGCGTACTCTTCTGAATTAGCTTCCCCATTCAGTGTAGTAGAAGTCATAATGCTCTCAAAATCAAACCCCAGTCCTGGGCCATCTCCAAGTGGCAACTGAGGCAGCGACGGCGAAACAGAGTCAATTCTCTGTCTCGCTTGTCTGGGTATACTGAATGCAATAAGTGGGATAGTAAGCATGAGACAGTCAACCCTTAGATCGTGCAGGAAAGAAACACAAACTCAAGTGTGTCTCCAGCTGATGACGATCCTTCTTGTTCGAGCTCATCATCGTCCTGGTTCTGCTCGTAAGAGTCGTTGGAGATCGGAAATCGTTCTTCGCGAGGCGTGTAGCGTTCTCGGTCCATGTGTGATATATAGCAGGGCAAATGCTGATGATGTGGTTGCTTGGGAGATTGGGTTTTGGGGAGGATCTGTCTCTAAACAACCACCGTGATCATGATATAATAACGTGATCTAAGCGTGCTAAAATAGGAAATACACAGGACATCTATCGTCCACAGAAACTAACTACCTACAGTCCGCCTATCTAAATATTCTCAAGGATCATCCGCATAGATGTATTTGCAGAGTTCCCAGTCGTGACTGCCTCCTTCCCATTCCGTCTCCTCAACCCGTCAGTGGAAGGCTGTGGATCATCAGCTACTCGCCTATCCATATCCGCCGCGATCTGAGAGAACGACAAGAACAATACTTCCGCTTGAGCTAGAGTAGATTCAAGTTCAATCGTCATGCTCAGCTCGTTGCAGTACTTGAGGATCTCGTCGAACTACACATGGGCTAATCAGCAAAGGGATCATCAGTGAGAGAGAGTATGATATCACACACCTCAACGAGGTATCGCAGGATCACATCCCTGTGAGATTCCAGAATTGCCAGCGCGACAAATAGTGTGAAGTTGGTGGAGTAGTAGTCAGTCCATAGAACCTCCCACAGACGGAGGATATCATCGAACGAAAACTCCCGTTTAAAAGTAATCAGAACCCAGCTGCAGGAAAAAGCTCGCGCTTAAATTTGAGATTATATATGCACGGACAACACGGACTTACCGGAAACAGAAGAACATATTTAATCCATCCAATTTCTCTGCAAGTGCAAAAGAATTAGCGACAATGCGAATGCAAAAAGGGATCAAGACGAACCCAGATGCCTGAACAGCTCCGGATCCATAACTTTGATGAGCTGCTGTAACGTCAACAGTTTCTTCATCATGCCACTCTGATCTCGGTAGAAGTTAGGTTTCTGGAGGTGACTTATCAGCGTGTGCATAATAAACGCTAAGGGCTAATGAGCTATTACCATGCGATTCATCACCTCTACAAAACACCAAAACGTAAGCTCCTCGTCCGTCCCCATCACCACATATATCGGCGCACACAGATCCGACATTCCTTGGACGTAACCTTCGTTTCCTTCCAAGTTAGCTTCAACTGATCAAAATAAAAGAGTAAATCTCAATCGAGGGACACACCCAGTTCTTTCTCGTAAAGATTATACGTGAGTAGTATACCAGCTAAGAGATTGACGTGCTCATTGGAAGGCGATTGAGCCCCAATATCGCAAATGTTGGGTGATATTGAAGAGTAACGTTTCGCGCGTTCTTCCTCTTCATTGAAATCTTCTGAGAGACTACTAACACCAGAGGGGGGGACATAAAACAGAGGGTGTGTTCGATCTGTTCGTCGGCAGTCGACGTCGATGCGATGTCGCTCCTGTGTATTTATCAACGGAGGAAGATAAAGCTGGGAAACGACGGATTGTTACCTCAAGAATATCTGATCGCTCGAAGACTTCTGGATTCCCGCACCATTCGTCCTTTATCTCCTGATATCGTTGCCTTCAAAGATGTAAGTGCATAGCCTGACATAAGAAAAACTTCAAGGCATACCGCTTCTTAGCCCAGTCGACCTCTCTCTCGTCCTTTGTCATATCCCACCCGTAAACACCTAACAAATAGGGCCACACCCTCTTCCTCAGCGTTCCAACAGGGCTAATTCCCCTCCTGAACACTTCCTTCTTCATATGCTCAATCTCCACTGTCGGTCTGCCCGCTTCATCAAACCACCCCTCCCACATACTCTCATCCACCGGTTGTCCAGGACACCTTGACGTACTTGGTGTCGGCAGATTAGCCGCAGAGTGCAGCAACTCAAATATACCCAGCTCTGAAACAACCTCCGTGCTCTTTCCTGTCCCGTCAATAGGCAGCGACTGGGCCTCTCGTCTCCGTGATCGTTCACCTTCTTCAGCTACAGTCCTAGCCCACTTGGCCAAAAAATTCCGGGCACTGTCGTATTCCCCTACACCGCCCTTTTCAACCCAGCTGTGCCATTCTGCGTGTACGAGGCTTTGAACCGGATCAGGGAGATGTGGGAGGATAGGTTGCGCGAGTGGGTGAGAGAGAATTTGTTGAGCAGCGTGGCGCGTGGCGCGGGTTATGTTGGAGAAGGATTGGAGAAGAGCTATTCGTGCTTTGGACGGGGGTTGAGGAGGTGACGAGGAGGTGAAAAGAGAACGGTGAAGGACAGATGAACGAGTAGAGTATGGGTTAGGGGTCGAAGATGAGGATGGAGGTGGCGACGACAGAGGTCTAGGTCTTCTATGTGCCGGAACGGGAGAAAATGAATTGGCATAAGAAGACTGTGCCAGAATATCGTCCACTGCATCGTCAGCAAAGATCTGGGTTGAGTGTGCCTCAATATCAGCTCTTGATGGATCGATCAAGAAAAGTGAGGGTTGCAGATTTGACCGCAGAACATGCGAGAAACAGCGAAGGCGACTGAGCAAGTCTTCTCCTCCCCACGAGTTGTGCAATGGAGAAGGTTGAGGAGGTGGGTAGGTTGCGGTGTTGCGGTTGATTGCGATGGGTTTTTGGGGGATGATGAAAGACTTTGATTCGTCGTCATGGAAGTAGAGAGTGGGTAATGTATCGCCGTTTATGAGATTTATACCAACAGAACCATCTGCTTTCAAGGGTAAGATACTACACCAAGTGAAACTGAGATGAACTTACACCATGAGGACAGCGATGGTGGATAAACAATGAGAGAATAGATTGAAGTTAGGGGTACAGAGAAGGCGTAAGACTCTGATCTTGGAATGGGCAGGTCAATCATCACCACATCTACAACGATGCATAAATCAGATAAAGCATACAGAGAAGTCGATGTGACGCACCATCGTCGTCAGCCTCGACACTGGGCACTTTACCCTCTACTTTGACAAACTTGTCCCATTCATCCATCCCTTTCTCGCTAAGGAGAGACTCTGGAATCCACGCTAACAGATATACTGGATTCACACCCTCCTATAACAAAAATCCGTGAGCCATTCCAAACTGAGCGTAGCCGTTCATGGCACACAAAGTGAGACGTACACGTTTGACAAGGGCTAAAAAGCCGGGGATGTTGTCCCTTGCATAGGCAGTAGGATTAACATAGACCTTGCTCTTGCTGTACACTAAGCGATGTCTGTTTTCTTCGAATTTGCTGCTACTGCTACCACCAGAGACAGAGATGTCCAGATCTGGTGGTGATTGTGAATTGTGTTTGATTTCGACCATTGAATCAGACTGAGAGTTTAGGAATAAAGTCAGTTGGAATTGTTTGGGAAATAGAGAATTAACTTGCAGAAATCACTGAGAGTGAGCCGTCGAAGGAGGAGCAAGGGGATTCATTTGCCATGAATAACAGGGTTAATAGTTGATAACTGCTGACATCAATTGGCGCGGACTGCGGTCCTGCTGCGCCGCGGAATCATTGAACAATGCTTACAAAGCAATATATAATAGTCCTCGAGGAAACAACACCAAGTTGTGAACAATGATAGTCTAGTAGTATCTGGTTGGTATCTACCAACGTTATGCAAAAGTTTCCGCTACTTCATCCAATTATTTTCATATAACCATTCCCGTCGTCAAGCACTTCAACCTCAATTAGCTCAAATTCAATCAATTTGTTAACAGCAGCACTGCGCCACCAAAAGAAACAAAAGCTCATATCAGGACCTTCTCAAGATTCAAGAATCCATCCAAATCGCACCTGAAGTCATTCTCTCTACACCCGAGTACCACAGCAATAGACTGTATCACCGTATTCCAATGGACCCATTCCGGCCCTCTCTCGTTCTGGGCCGCACAACGTGGCTTTGCAGATGGGTATCGCTTCGCCACAGCCGTTTTACTCTGAATATCAAGATAGATCTTTCGCTCAAGGGACTCTAAGTAGGAAAGGGGGTCACGATTATGAATTGACCGAGCAGGAGCGAGAGCAGGTGGAGGCGGAGGTGAGGGTGAAGGCGGGGGTGGGGTGGGCGGTCTAGATGCAGAAGGTGATGGCATTCCAGCAGAAAAATATTCTGTTCCATCGTCATCCGAGTTATTAGACCCAGATGCATCTGAAGGGGCTCTCTGGTGTGCCTGAGCGACTGGACGTATAGGCGTTTGAGATGCTGAGCTTCCTGCAGAGAGAGTACGGTGATGTGAAGTCGTCTTGGGTAGCGGGCTGGTGACGGATGGTTCTACGTGGCGGACATAGCTGGGCGGAGGAGAGTTGGGGATCTGCGATCTTTGGCTATTGGACGAAAGGGTCGCTGCTTGTTGGGGGCTACACTGATTGGTGCCTCAGATCGCATCTGGCAAGATTAGTTGAAGCGTTGCTCACAGGAAGGGGGCCTCGGTCGATGCATAGATTTGTATGCATCACGTCCAGGAGATGATGAAATATCTCGTGGGGATCGCGTACTCCACGAATACTCTTGACCTGGAACGTATTCCTCCCATTGTACGACTCAATTTTCCCAACCACCCTCGCATAATCACCTTCACTATGAAATAGCATCGACACGTTAGTTAACCCCGTTATACCAAGCCAAGTCAGGGAACAAACTCGAAATACACCTGAAGTCAATTCCACGGTTGGGCAAGTTTTTAAGATATTCTGGCATCAGCCTGAACCACTGATAGGCGAGTAACTGTCGTTTACAGGTACTATCGTCCAACATGAACTTGTTGCCGTTATCACCATTCAGATCCATCCGCAAGACCTGAGCCACAAGGGAGACCTAAGCCGGGGAATCAGAGTAAGGTTATGCTCTCAAGAAACTGTAAAGTGAGAGAGATCCAAGTACATGATAGACTTCACGTCCTTCAAGCTCAAAAGGTGCATCTATGTGTAATCGATGAGCGCTTATGACTTGGTGAATGGTCAAAGGTCGCAATGCGTTTGCAAAGTCAAAGCCAGGTTTGGATGGTAGATCGTTTTCATTTATGTACTGAGAGTTTTGGTACTGCGAGAAGCCTTGGGTCATACGGAAAGAGGTATCCATGGTGTTGAGTAGGAGATGAAGGTATGAGACAAGCGAGGCACGACATGACAGCGTGAGTAGAGGAACGATCAGATCCACATGAGCATTCAAGAGTAAACTAAATTATCAGGTTTTTTAACAGAAGGACAAACAACAAAAAAATCGTAAGGTTCAAGACTATCGTTCAGCGAGAGAGAAGGAAATGTTCCTCATCAGTGCTAGTATAAACATGGCCATTGTCCAGGAGGGATTCCAAAGCGGTGCTTGTGCATTCATGAACAAGGAGTCGTCCACGGAAACAGGCACAAAGACCTACCTGATGTCATTCGCGTTACCTGTAACATGTTGTGCTATAGCAGAAACATGAGAACCACTCTCACTGGTTTCTTTGTTTAGGTACTGAATAATTTCCATCTGGAGAGGTGTGCAGTTTGGGAATTGATTCATTAGCTGATTGTTCTTAGGCTGGGCGGTATATGCAGAAGGGCCAGAGAGAGTGTTGTTCTGTGCCTTTTTTTCGTCTGCCGAACCGGTAGGCTGAGGAAAGTGTTGATCATCACAGCGGAAGAGCCGGTAAGGTAGATTGCACCAACAAGTCCTCTCTCTTGTATCATTGAGACCGTCATTACCTCCAGCAAGTGGTAGTAGAATTCATGAGGATCCTTGACTCGTCGTACATGTACCGCGTTGATATACCGTTTTGATGAAAACATCTTCAGCGTACCCATGATCCGAAAGTAGCCCAACTCCCTGTCATGGTACAATATTCAGATATCTCTCAGGAACGAAAAAGAAACGTACGATTCCTTGGCATTATCTGATTCTTCTTCCACAGAAGCGTCAGTCCAGTGTCTCGCCTCGATACGTCCAGTTCCATCGTCAATGACGTAGGTAGTGTTCGTGGCTTGCCGCTTGGTCTCCACGAGCGTACCCACCAGTGTGACCTAGAGATAACCAGTCAGAAAAATAATGACAGCGCGCATCCGAGGGTGTAAACATGCCTGTCCAAGTTCTTGGTCATCTAAAATCCACGGCGCATCCGTGTGAGCTTGACTAGCCTTTTTGATCATATGAGCCGTCACTGGCCGAAGGGCGTAAGACGCGTCGCTTCGCTAAATACAATGCCAATGAGAACGCCGAAGCCTTCCTGTTGACTAAAAGATACAATCTTACGCGATTTTCGCTTGGACTCTGCCCAAATGGGGAGGCTCCAGATTGAGAAAGATATCCGCCACCTCCGTAGTAGTCGCCTAAGAACGGTCTTCATCATTTATAGTTCTATGCGATGAAAACAGATGGCAACAAACTTTGCATTTTGCAGCAACTGTGGGGTAAGACAAGAAGGCGTAGATATTAGTTGGAGCAAAAAGACACACGTGCTCCCGCAACATGTCACTGGCGCAACGCGCGTTACTCATTGCCAGATCACGCCCCCGCGGCCACTGACAAGCTCGAACCCTCAATAGATACTTAACTTGGCAAGGAAAGTCCGATAAGCCGCGAAACATTTCACAAAAGATCTCAAGGACTGTAAGCAGACATAAATATAACTGATTTTGATACAGAATCCTGACTGATTCTATATCGTTCAATACTATTACAGGATACTTGAAAACGACTTCATCAATCAGGTACGAACACAGGTGAGCTTGCCTCCCCTATCGACACAGGCTAGGGTAGTAAATTGAATGATCAGTACGAAGGAATAACCATGGTCAAACTAGGATGAACGTACTGCCTGAGACGACGGGGGAGCTGTCAGACGGACCAGAGTAGTACTTGCAGCTGGATCCAGCGTGGTGGTCACCATTGTTGGGAGGGTTACAGGCAGAGACTGTCGAAGAACAATTAGTTCAAGGTTCACCTCTGTCAAACATCGACAATGATGCCTTACCAGGGTCAGTCGCAATGAGGGCAGCAGAGTTAGCTGTGCCAGCGAGCATGAAGGCTGCGGTAGCGAGGACGACGAAGACGCGAGTAGCAGAGAACATTGTTTGTGAGGTGTGATTCGATTTGTTGATGAGAGACTTGGACAAAAGTGAGAGTCCTTTTATACCTTTTGTGGGGCTATCCAGCGCAAAATACTTGGAGGTATCTGTGCTTGCGCATGAGAGTCATTACGTCATTCGTCTAACGGTGTACTTGTGTTTTGGGTGCTGTTTGGAGAAGTTTCGAGTACTCAAACTGCTGTGTTGTTCATGCCTTTGACGTGGAGTACTAGTAAGAGGACTAGTAAACCGATTCGTATCTTCTGTCGATTGATTCGATGGGCTCCACCTGTCGAACTGGATTTGTGGCGCGCTAACATTATCGACCTTCGAAACAGCTGAAACTCGAAGACTCCATGATTCGTTGGATAGGAACAGTGTAGTAGGTGTCGAAGTTTTGATGAATTGATCCCGTCCTCCAGTCAGTTAATATGACATCAACACCCTATAGACTGTCGTTGCAATTGGTGGTAGGACTGTGTCGGGACATTAGTATAGGTATGCTAGCTTTGATGATTTCTTTAATACACATTTTATGATAACTCAGCATATCTGTACTGGTGAGCCAGGACGATCCAGCTTTTGAGAGAATATCCGTCGGCTAAGTTCCCGCGAAATTAACAATTACGTGTGTTAAAGCACAACTAAGGCTCCACCTCAAGATGCTGTAGATTCAGGAATTACATATGATTGTTTATAAGTCGTAATCATAGTCATAGGCTGAGACAATACTTGCAGGGTTTGCCATGATTGTGAAGTGGAGTAGGGCACGGAATGATTTAAGTTGCATCATGATCCTGTGGTGTGTCCAAGCCTTGCTCGCACCCGAGCAGGCTGCGCCCCCTACTTTGCTTGATTGGACTTTGCTATGACACTGTTCCGTTAACACTAATATCGAGACCCTGCAGATAAACCGGAAGGCTCCACTGCTTTGAAGATGCATCAGTAGGTTAATTCCCTGTTTTTTTAATCGCTTCGATGCGATTGATTCAGCTTAACACCAGTTGGCAACATTGGTCCCGATAATTCAGGGAGTACTTGAGTGGATATTAGCTGCCAGTGAGCCGTACCAATTTGCAAAACCACTGGCATGCTGTAAATCAGTCTCTGAGCAAGTGATTCGATAGAACGAATGACAATACGTGCATTATGTTGTAGAAAAAAAAATTCTTCTGGATGGAGCGAGAGCTTGATTTCTATCACCTGGACTCGTTTCACTCAAAAGGAACTCGTTGTAATTGTACAATGATTGTGCGCAGCAGTAATTTCAGTTCCATAAAGCTCCAAGATCAGATCAACAAATTTATCTACCCGCAAGAGCATCTTCGGAACTCAGCAATGATTTGCGCACATACTACCTGCTTGGATTCCAGAGGTGGCACTTATAGTAGCGGTCTTCTGCGTGGTTAGGTATGGCGGTTATCAGTGGAGCAACTTTAAAGTGCGCTGAACAATTAGTGCAGCCTAACCCGAGAACCTGTCATCGAAGCGCATAGCCATTACGGTTTATGCTACTTGTACTCGACCGAAACACATACATGAAGTCTTCTTTGGAGCAATCTTGTGGCTGGGGTGTGTGGGGTAACTACCACTACTATATGAATATGAGCGGATACGAATAGGGCATCCAGCCTGTGCACTAGCAACAGCCGCTCATATCATTTCGACGTAATCAAGGCCTCTGCTATCCTGCGTATTGACATCATCGAGGACTTGTCCAAAGTCAAAGTTTTCTCTTGTTTCGATCCACTGAATCAAAAAAGTATAAAAACCTCCACCCAAACCCTGGTGGAAACCCCAGCATATCCACTTCAACTCGTTCAACAGATACACTACACCTCTAATCATCGCCATGTTTGCCTCTCGCATCTTCGCAGCTATCGCTGCTGCTGCCATCCTCTTTGTTGGCTCTGTCAATGCGGCCGCTCAGATTGCTACTGACCCAGGTATGCAAAGGCTTCGTTCATCCGCCGACTGGCAACTGTTGCACATCAATCCACTAATTGCTATTGCTTCTAGTCTCTGCTTGCAATCCCCCCAACAATGGCGATCACCATGAAGGTTCAAGCTGCAAGTATTATTCCGGCCCTTCTGACAGCTCTCCAGTTGTCTCTGGAAGTAAGTTATCATGTATCAAATTTCTATGCATAGGCAACTGATGTTTTCGTGTGTTAGCTTGTGTCAACAGGAATGGTGTCCTCACTTGTGTTCGTTGAACATAGAGCTAGCAAGACGTTCATAGTACTTACAATTGTTGCTTCCTCTCGAGGAAAATTGAATATCGAATCGCCAGTTTAATTGATCATTCCCACGCTTATCTATCTTTCCACCATCGATTTCTAAGACAGCAAATTTGAACAAATCAATTAGTCCTATATTCTAATTGAGCTTCGAGACAAAACATTGATAAGGAAAATTTATTTCAAAATAAACGACAAGGCAATGCCTTCTATCCTTTCGATAAAGTACAAAAGCAGAGGATCGAATGGGTGAAAGGAGGTCGTGCCAGCGGCGGCGAAGTTACAAGCCCTCTAGCTGAACCCAATTAAAATTAGATTCAACATACGAGTCTATTGTGTTTATTGAATGACGGTATCTCTCCGTTAATTCAACACCTACACAACAAAATATGTATGACAATGAAGTCAGCAGTGTCAGCAGTTCACCGATACAACGATCGATTATTTAAGCTTGGGATCGCATCTGCGATGCAGGTATTATCATATCATTCACCGTAACTGGAAAGTTGAAGCACTCGCACATTCTGTGCCTATGCATCAATACAAGGAAACGGCCTGATTAGGTGATTCGAGAAACAGGTGAACTATCTAGAGTAAAATCTAAGGGATAAGTGGCAAGTCAAGTACGAGTACCATTACCTCAAGATCAGTCTGCATACGGAGGGGGCTGTTCATCGATACAATTTATATATTCTTCCAGGGAATACCGAACTCGCGTCTGATCGCTTATAGCATTTGAGAGGGGATGTGGCGTATTGCCATTATTACCCAAATTGGTATTCAAAAGACTTGACTCGTGGTCAGCACCCACGGGAGAAGTGCTATCAATGGTAGCAGGAGTAGGTTTCCTGTTGACACGGGCATTTTTTCTTTGGTTTTGCGTATTATTTGAGTCGGCTAGTGTTGCCAGCGTGGTCGATGTTTCGGACACGGCACCAGCATTCCCAGTCCCTTTCCCCCGGTTGATCTTAGCAACAGCCCTGGCTGTACGCTGCCTAAATCCAAAAGAAATATGACCTGTACCGGAATGCTGCTCTCCACCATCCCTACCTAGTGAATACGCAGTTACAGTCTCCGATGAACCCGTGAGCGATGGCGCTGAAGCACTGACACCTAGCTCTTTAATTGAAGCGTCGCTTTTGTTTAATCGTATCCTCCTACGACGCAGAACCCATAGTGCTCCAGCGAATATCAAAAGCAGAGCCAAGACGGAAGCAGCAGCTGCGCTGGCGAGGATGGCTATTCGATTCGACGTTCTCAAATGAGACTGTCCAGCACCGATATTTGTATCTGTCGGAGAAGGATATGGAATACTGGTAGACGATGCTGAGATAGATGGTGATGACAATCGAGTATTGATTTGCGATGAAGCTGGCGACTTGCTGGAAGAGAGTACTACTGTGGTTGCACTGCTCGATTGGGTTCTACACTGTTGAAGCAGCAGACCCATAGGATCCTGTAAGTCTTCGGAGCATTTCCGTTGTACACACGTCGCAACGTTGGCTTGAATCGCTGTATTCGTGCAGAAACATGGAATATAACTGTGATATGTTCATAAGTACATGATGTCTGATCATATTGATCAAAAGCGCGAGGAAAAGAGGTCAACGAATGAAGAAAAACTGACTCTTCACAAGGACCAATGACGTTTTGTCTTAAACAGTTATCCAGACAAGGCGGAACATCCCGGGCAGAAGCGTCAATCAGAAAGAGTGTGGCAATGAAGAATGTGAGCTTGTTGAGCATTTAGGGCTATAAATTTCGCTAGAGCAACAAGAAATGGGGCACAGAGATCTTTGCAGGACGTGCTCCTCACTTCTTATATTCAATCAATCATAAGATTGACGAAACAGGGAGAATGGTGATGGTAGATGGGGTGCCTAACCATGGTTGTAGCTGTGGTGGTGGGTAACCAAGAAGCTGTGGTCAATGATTAGAGTGATCGAAAATTTTATCATGATCAGCCACAACATACACGAGTTTCCGGAGCGATCATTTGATCAAGTACCGGGTAGGTACCAGGACTGCATAAGAGGTTGGCCATGACGGTGTTGGTAAGTGCCGGTCGACCTGTGGAGTGTTTCATTATCCATGTTTTCGAGATCTTCTGAATTATTCACCTCGATTTGGAAGCATTGAACATTTTACGGGGGTACTCGACCGCGTAGAATGGTGGTGATGAAGAGGAAACGGGTGTTGGTGATGGATGTAGGAGGAGGAAAGTCACAATGTGGCTGTGACACATACATCGAACTTGGTGTCTTCAGCTTAGGTGACGACAATCACTCGCTGGTATTCTAGAGGTAGCATTTACAGTTTCAGAGGTCTTCTGCGTGATCATGGCAACTGTGTAGTACAAGAACTGTAATCGCAAACTCGTCATTAAAGAGCTTAGCCATGAGCACCGAAAGCAATATACGGAGGCACCGTTGGAGCGAACTTCTGGCCGGTACTAATATGAACTTTGGATATGGGTGTATCCAACCTGTGTGCATGTAACGAGCTCCATGGTGCAATAAATTTGATCAACCTCTACGATCCTGCCTAACAACATCATCGACGATTATGGATTTTCTTGCTTTGATACACTCACAAGTCAAAACATACAACCTCCCCCCCCCCCCGACACATCTGT
>CEMT01388253.1:21508-78126 GCA_900068985.1 Pterula multifida
GCGTTCGAGTCGCGGTAGATCCCATCTATATATTCAGAAGATATTTTCACTTTTTATTTATTTATTTTCATCTCGTAGTTCGAAGCCCAGCATTGAACGAATCTCAAAAGTTCAAAAACATTGATTTCCTAAATTCGGATGGATCCACGTGACCATGTCTTCAACACCAACGCCCACTCCGCCAGTGGCAACACCAACACCCACAGCACCCTCTACAACCAAACCTGCAGCGACAATAACAGCGACAGCGGCAGCAGCGGCAACACCAACAATAGCAGCAGCAACGCCTGCACCAACAGCAACACCCACAACGACAACACAAATCACCAGCACCAGCACCAGCACTAGCATCCCAACCACACCCACCCCATACCAATATGCCTACTCCCCTTACACAGGCTACACCGCCCAACCAGGCTACACCACAGCTCAACCAGGCTACACCACCACCCAACCAGGCGCATACGCCGCTCAACCCGGCACACCCAGTGCGTACCAATACGGCGCGTACGGATACCCCGGGTACTGGCCGTACGGGGGGTACTACCCCGCTACAACGGCGCAGATGTACGCGCAGCGAACGGCAGTTCCTGCGCCTGTCACTCCCACGTCTGCGTCTGCGACTACTACGACTACGGCCGTTGTTGGAACTGCCCCGTCGAGTACGGTGGGTGTGGGAGCGTATGGTGGTGGTGCGTCTGGTATGACGGGTGGTGGTGGTGCGAAGTTTACGTCGTATACGGGTGGACAGTTTAGNTGGTGCTGGTGGGGGGACGGGGGGTGGGAAGAGTACGAGGAAGCAGTCGAGTACGAAAGGGCTGTTTGCGAAGGACTGTGAGTCGATTCTGTCTTTTTGTGTTGTTATCTGCGCCACCTGACTGAGAAACGATGCAACGCAGTGAAAAGCCTGATGTATGGATTCGGCGACGATCGTAATCCAGCTCATGATACTGTGAATGTGATGGAAGAAATATTAGTAGAGTACATCATGGATCTCGTACATCTCTCGCTTTCTCCATCCCTTGGATACACACTAACTTACTAACGAACGTACGTTTTTATTTATTTCCAGTGTCAAGTGGCAGCAGGACCAGGCCGTAAAAACCGACTCTCAATCGAAGACCTACGACGCGCGTTATCTCTACCTGCCGACGCGAAAAAGCTAGCACGTATGGAAGAGCTGTTGTTCATGCAGGAAGATATCAAACGGGCTCGTGCCCAGTTCAACGAAACGGAGGTTCCGACGTCTGGTCAATCGCGCTCGTTGATGTAACAATCGTTCTCATCAATATTATATTCTCTTCGTGACTATCGAGAATTCTCGAAAAAGAAAAACATCATACACACACACAATCCTTTCTCTCTCTCGTTTGTTATCTCGCGTTATCATCCGACTATCCGATCTGTGTCATCACCACCGACACAGCTCTCTAAAACCCATTCGTAAAGACCTGACCAGCCCAAAAAACCTATAAAAGGAGTGGCGTAACCCACCCAACTGCCACTCGAACCGCTGGCTTCCATCGTTCGGGTTGGAGACGGACAGCACGGTAGGACTTGAAGTGGGTTCGTGAGAATATGCTTGCCTAGGATGTGTTTTCATGCTACTACAGACGCTCGATGGGAGCTCGTGGGAACGAGAGATGGTTGTGTATATGTGATTGGCGGATGGGAGACGTGGGAATAAGATTGAGGCCGAAACCTGTTGGACAGTGACTGTATGTGTGCGTGGTGTCGGACGGATGTTTTTGGGGAATAAAGTATGATATATGATGAACGAAGGGACGTTTGTTGAAAGTTTTTTAAGATTGTTCCATTGGCTCGTCTTGATCTTGGTCAACATTTTCTTCCGTGCCTGCTTCGGTGGATGTGTTGTCGCGACCTTTAATGCCTGGGATAAAGAAAAAGAAATGAATAAATGAGGTCACCAGGCGTATATACAACAACTTTTGGATTGAGAAATCAAAGGTTTAGTGCATGCGTGTGTGTGCGTGTGTGGACTGGTACTTAGACAGAGAAGAAAAATAAAGTTAACGTACCACCAGCTTGAGCCAACGGTTTAACATGTGCCTTGAGCCATTCTTCGTTTTCCCATACTGCAAAAAGTACAAAAGGATGATCAGGACCAAGATCCCGAGATGATGACGATAAAAAAGCGAAGGGAAGAAAAACTGACTGGCTCTGCTCCCAGAAGGCTGGGCAACCGCCCTGGAAGGACGAGCGAGGTTCACTTTGAGCACGTTCCCTTCCAACTCGTTCATGTCCATGTTGTCAATCGCGTCTTGGGCATCTGCTGAGGACGAGAATGTGACGAAAGCGAAGCCTCTGTGTTTAGGTTCTGCATTATTAAAGAGATGAAATGAAGATAATGAGATGAGAATGAGAGGTTGTTAGTTATGAAGTTGACTGTTACCTGCGTCTCTGTGAGTTTCTGGCGCAGGAGGTAGTTGAACGTCCATTATATCGCCTACGATATAACAGACCCATCGTCAAACTTGTGGTACGACAAAGATATAAACAAAACAAATAAAAATAAACGTACCAAAAGTCTGAAAAGTCTGGTAAATAATAGATTCATTGACTTGTTGAGGCAGTCCTCCGACAAATACGGTTTTCTTCGTTTTTGTTCCTTCTTCCATCATAGTTCTGGTCAAGCGTTGGTTTGTTGGCGTTGAGTCGGTCTATGTGGGTCTGTGAAACTTCGCCGTCGGCCAATCCTGAGCTGCCATGTTCGGCCGATTGGGCAACATTGCGCTCGGCTCCGACTGCGACCAAAACATTGGCTGTGTTGTTTGTTTTTTTTTTTTTTTCTCACAGCGGATTTTAACGACGACTTGCTTGGTTTCATCATTCATCTCCACATCGTATCCCAGTTTGTCTCCCGTTGCGCAGTCCACCCCCGCTGGAGGCGGTTTGCCCAAATACGACGATAACCGTCTTGATTACTACTTAGTGTCCCATACATTGCAGTGATCCTACTATGCCTCTTTGCTTTTTTTTTTTTGTTTTCACTCTTCGCCGCCACACCCGACTTCAAAACTAGGCTACATTCTCCACTTGGGGCTTCATGTGCATATACTGTACCTCACGAGGCTTCTATGACTGTGGGAATCTCTTTACTATCACTGGTCTTACTGTGGGAATCTCCTTACTCGAAGGGCGTAAAGATTCCATCTATGGCAGGGGCCATCAACATCGGAGTTCTAGTCCATCCATCATCTAGACGTTCTCAGTCACATTTTGCCATCTCCAGTATGGACTTATACATCCATTTCTTCTCTCCTCTCTACTCCCCTTCTTGCCTCGGCCCCGTCTAACCTCGCCCCCGGTACTAGCTTCCGAATCTATACTTGTCATTCACATCCATCATAATTATCATCATCATCATCCATCTATCTCTCAATTCACTTGTTTTTGGAAGGCAAGATCAGAGTTCAACCAGGGAAAAAAGGGTATGGATGCAGTATTGACATATATGTATATGCATATATCATCGGCGTTGCATTTTTTTTTCTTGTTCTTCTTACACTTGCCACCATAAACTTCTTTTCTAGGTGCGACCTTCGGACTGCTTCTTCGTATCATGTCCCACTCGAATGGGCTAGCCCTTTCATGCCCCCATTTGTCTTCTTTTTGCCGAGCCGCTTGGACTGTGTCATTATTATGTATGTATATGCACCTCTCCATGTTTCTATTATGCAACAAGTTCGGGTTTCAACACGTTTTATTCATTCATTCTACTCCGTTCAAAAGGATCGTGGGAGATATATAACTTGATATCCTCTTCTTCTTCCTTGGTACCCAACGAAACTGTCGTTTCCCTGTCTCCTGGCTTCTTCTCCTTTAGGGTCTGTGCTTCACTCGTTGAGACGCCCGCGTTGTACTTGTAAAGGAAAGACCTCATCCACCCTTGCTCCCCTCTTTGGCACTTGTTATTACACTCAACCATTCCAACTTTGTCTTATTTCATGACACGACGTTACACACAAGGCGAATATAGCATCGCTATCGACTCTGGTTCTTGTTCCAATAGTATCAGCTGCGCCCCCTCCAGCAGCGGTTCAAACAGTGGCCACAGCAACAGCAGCAGCAACAGCAGTGACGACGACGACGACGACGACTACTCCCCGTGGTCATCTAGTCTCAGCATGTACTCGTTCGGCTCTGGGCCACACTCTTCTTCCTCTTCTGTCGATGAAGACGATTACAATTGTCGTGTTACGCCTTACTGGCCTGCCTACCGAGACGTCATCAAGCGGAGCGGGTTTCATCTGGATACCTATCATTCCGTGAACATGTTCTTCGCTAGACGGCAGCAGAGCGTTGGATATCATAAGGGAAGAGACGACGATGCTCTGTGTCGTGATCCTGGCTTGGTTAGTTCCAAAAAGCTCTTTCACAATCACCCCCTTCCCTATGGAGACTTTAAACTCATGTGGCGCTGTTGGTCTAGCCCGACAATTTGTTCAGAGGGACCCGAATATGCGATGGTACACCCATCGTAGTGAAAGCTGTACATCTATACAGCCGGGAGTTCGCCCTCATGCGATTCTTCTCGTCTCCTCCGTTGCGTCAAGACCCGATGAATCATTGCATACGTCCGTCCCCCCTGATTTTCCTCATTTGTGGCGCCAAATGCTGACGCTGTTGATAGCGGTTCTCGATATGGTGGAAGTACCGAAGGACGGTCTGGGCTTTATCGTAATGGAGGAATGGTCTTCCCAGCTGATAGCCGGTACCCCGCGCTGTCTTGATTTTTTTCTCCAATGTCTCCGACAATGTATCGAGGTGAGCTGTCGTTTTTTGTGTTCATCATGTAACGCGCGTTACGCCACAAACCCACTCGCCCTGTACCCCTACAAACCAATCCACCCAACTTCTTGAGAGAAGTTATGACCGTAATACTGATTCACGTGTTCAAACAGAATGTCGTGTTCATGCACCGGCACCGAGTCGCCCATCTCGATATTTCTCCTCGCAATTTGTTGACAGACTATAACGGGCACTACGCATGTATAGATTTTGAGCTGAGCCACATGTATGGAAAAGGCGAGCGACCGAGAATCTGTGGAATTCGCGGGACCGAGATTCCTCCAGAGCTGGAACAGGGTGGGTCGAGTGATCCGTTCAAGGTGGATATTTGGGCTTTGGGGGTGTTGATGCTGAGGAGCTGCAAGGTCGGTTCTTACGTTCCGTGTTTTCCTCGTTTCGTTTCATTTATGTTGACGCCTGATGACGATGACTTTATCTTGTTGGTTTTGAACAGATGACGGGGTATCATGTTCCCGAGTTGATGCAGGTTGTTGAGCCGATGCTTGCTGGGACTGCGGAGGAGCGACCATCGGCAGAAGAGGTGTTGAGATCATTCGATATGTGGACTTGTAGGATCAGCAGAGAGAGGCTGTTAGCCTCGGCGTGCAGCTGAACCTGCTTTTTTTCCTTCGTTCTATTAACGTGACGATTTTGATGAGCTTTTTTGTGTACAGTGTAGTATATTCCGATATGGCCTAGATGATACAAGTGTAGATTATGATATCAAAAAACGTCTAGTGGGAAGAAACCAAAATACAAGTGTATACCCTGTGTTACAAGGTGATATCATGGTGGAGCCTCTTGAGAATCATTAGCCTCTTCCAGCTTCTGCCGCTTTCGCGCGAGATATCGCTCTCTAGCACCCTGAATATCCTCCTCGTTATTCCTCTTCGCCACCACTCTCGCCGTAGCCTCAATCTCTGCTCTCTCTTTCTCCTTCATCACCCTTTCCTCCTCCTCAGCCATCTGCTCCCTTATCTCCCTCGTCCTCCGCGCATCGATCTCTCGCCTACTCGCCGCCGTTCCCACAGCTCTGTGCGCATTAACTTCATCGCCACCAGCACCACTGGCGCCGGATCTCGACGCACCCGCGGAGGTTCTACCAAGAACTCGAGTGTTCGGAGCCGCAAGGTTCAGACCGGCGGATAAGAGCTCACGCTTGTCGATGAGCTGATTGTCATCATTGAGTTCGACTTGTTTGCCGCTGGCTCGTGCGATCTTTGCGAGTTCTAAATCTGATTTCGGGGTAAAGTCGGGTGGTTTAGTGATGGTCAGGTTGGGTGCGATGCTGGGGTGGTTGGGGATGATGGTGGTGGTAGATGTTATAGAAGAAGATTCGGGAGTGGGTCCGATGAGAGGTTTTTGGGTTGCTGCGACGGTGGCGTCGTGGGTTTGTGATGATTCTTGAAGCATTTTGGCGTAGAAATGGGTCATGCCTGATGAGAAGCCTTTCTGCTTCTTCTGAAGCTCTGTAGATCGTTACGTGAATCATATGTTGTGGGGACAGAGGTGAAAAATGAAAATGGAGGAGACCTTCTCGTTTTCGTTCCTCTTCTTCGGCTTGTCGTACTTCAGCCATTTGATCCTTGTACGCCTGAGTCACGAAGGACTCTTTGTCGGCGAACGTATCTCCCTCTCGTTCTCGTTCTTTCTGCATCATGGCTTCTTCAGCGCGTAAATGATCTAACCGACGTGTTTCCGCGGTTTCGAGTAATCCTTTGATATACTTCGGCTACAAAGGTCGTAGTGAGAAACTTTCTAAGCGCGAAAGTGAAGAAGAAGAAGAGCGTTGTTACCTTCCGATGGGAAGCGTCCAGCTCTTTACTTTCTTTAGCACGCTGCTTAGCTTCTTGCATCTTATCCCAGACTTCGTCGTATTCATACACTGTACTATCGACCTTTTTTTCGGCTTCCATTCGTTTTTGGATAGCTTTAGAAGTTATAGCATGTTGAGAGACAAGTTTGCTGTTGCTGTTCTTCGTTCTCTTTGAGCCGAAAGTGCCTTCTTCATTATCAAAGTCTTTGTCTTCATCGTCATCTAGGGAACCAAAAGCAGCAGGCCGCTTCAAAGGCGGAGCAGCGCCCACTGGTTTGGCTGTTTTGGTGAGTGAGAACGAAAGTTTCATGACGACGGGATCATGTGACCCCTATCTTGCTTGATTTCTTCTTGCTGTGGCATTCTGGGACTGTTTGATTCTAAGAAGATAAGATGTCGTTTGCTCAAACTGGATTCGATAGACGACGAATAAATGGCCCAGAAGAAAGCAAACATCCTGTGTACGACAAAGAGACGACTACTAAAACGGCTGTTTATCCACGGAAGGGGCGTGCACCTGGAGATATCCGACCTATTTGTTCGTCTCTTCTTTGTTCTTTGGGATTCCGTCTGGAACCTATCTGAAGAGCGAGATATAAGCCAGTCTTACAGCCGGGTCTTATCGGTCAAGCTAATGGCTCTGCCTATATCGAGACGGACAAGACAAAAATCGCATGCGCCGTGTTCGTGTTCTTTCTGTTCTATTGCGCTGCGCGAGGACCTACTTTTTCTGTTGTGGGATTTTTTTATACCCTATAGTTATGGACCAAGGCAGTCCCAGAATACGGCATACAGCGAACGTGGAAGACTGAATGTTGAAGTCAAGTTTGCACCGTTCTCATGTAGGAAAAGAAGAGTTCCAATACGGGTATAATTTTACTGCTATCTCGATACGCGCGCCTGGATCATACTGATTACTCCTTTCTTTCGGGTAAACAGGATGCGGAGGACAGATCGATCTCTGTAGCCATATACCAGGCTATCGTCGCCTCGGTCCGGCTAGAACTACTGCCAAAAACAACTATTGACGTGTTTGTGAATATCATTGAAGCAGACGGACTGGAAGGATGTGTAGCATCAGGTTCTATTGCTGCCAGTACGGCTCTCGCCGATGCAGGAATCGAGATGTTTGGACTCATCATGTCTTGTTCTGCGGTGGGTTACTCCGCATTCATTCTCGTCTTCCTCTCTTCTAGTGCCTTTTCTATCTGCTTCTCACTCTCCATCTATCCTTGTTTTCCTCGGTTCGCCATGGCAAACTCAGCGCTGATGTTTCCTTCTTCCCAACTTATTTATAGGCAATTGTATCCGGAGAGATATGGCTAGATCCAAACGAAGAAGAAGCAAAGGCATCAAATGCGTGCTTGGTCTTGGCATGTCTACCTGCTCTCGGTACCGTAACTAACATATGGCAGACTGGTCGGATGAAGACGAAAGAAGCTATCGAGGTAAGTGCGGGTCCGAATTTCTTCGGAGTAATCGGGTTTTTTTGTTTGCTGACCTCCAGTCTTTTCTTTCGTTTTCGTTCTGTTGCATCGGCTTATTGTTTTCCATGTGGTATAGTGTGCGAAGGTGTGCGAGAAGCGCTGTGCAGAGATTCATTCTATTGTAGCTCAAGCGCTGTTAGAGTCTCCCAAGCTGAATCAGAATTGAATATTTTGTGTGAACCGATAGCGTCAGAAGTAAACATGAAACAAGGATACTATGAGCAGCAGTTCCTCATAGGCCTTCCTCATTTTCTTCGTCTCGAGATCCTTATTTAACTCACCAGAATAGGTCGCAGATGACACGTAGCACCAATGAATCTGGGAAAACTACCTTACTCCGCAATGCGCATGCCTACAACGAAAATTACCTGATAGGCGGGAAGACTCAGGATCGCGCGTTGAGCTTCATCAAAGAAGTGAGCAAATGATTGCTTGTTCAAGCCACGATCCTTCAAACTTCTCACAAGTAAAGTGCGATCTGTCTGAGCATCAGTCCCATGCCAACTGTCTATGCAGATCTCAAGAGGATAGCTCTTGCTCCTTGCCATCATGTCTGGGAATCTACTTGACAATGAAAATTGGATATGAGACCAGAATGTGGGGCAGCTGAGACATACAGCATGCCAAATGCAGCACACTCCTGTCGACTCAATGTCTTCTTCAAGAAGTAAAAGCAGGAATGTATGTGTGTTTTGAGTTACTGTGGTATGGTCCTTTTGATGGTTTGCACTGAGATGTCAATGCATTAACTGTAATCATGGCAAGCACTTTGGGATGGAGACCATATTCAGAGTATTGATTCTAGAGACTTTTCAGATTGCACGTATAGTTTTCCACCTTTGACATATAGGTGTCAATTATCTCCTGTGCTTGTTTTTTTGATGCTGAGACAACTTTGAACTTGATCTCAGAGATGGGGGTAAAGATATAGATGCATGACTGGGTGACAAAATTCTAACAGAGTATGTTGTTCAAGGAGCTGGAGAGAGTGAATCTAAGTAGAATGATGTACCCTTTACTCAATAGCAGATAGCCAAGTCCAATGGAGGCCTGATAATGGTATCAAAGTGTAAAGGATATGGTAGAGAGGAAGGAGGGTACAAGTGTGCCACTGCTTGTGGCATACGGCGTGGTGCGATCATACCCCAATGGCGTCCACGTGATGGACTACCACAACACAAAGCAAAGCCAAACAAGGAGAACAGTTCGGGCCAAAGACAAGCTCATGGATGATGCGTGCGTCCTTGCCTCATTCTGATGAGCCCATTGTCTCGAGATCCTTCCTACGCTTCTCTCCAAGACCACGACCAACAAGACACACCATCACCTTCATACGCTCAAGTAACACGCTACTCAAACGACTCTGATGATGACTCTCTCACTGCACTTGAATATTCTCATGGACCCATGCTAGCGTCTAATAATGACCATGACCATCTTGGTCCAGCTGGGATCGTTCCAAGACGCGAACGAGCGTATTCAATGGCCGGATTTGATTTTCAGCATGATTTGTTGCCATTAGCTGCGAGTTTGAGTGATCCGGATAGGATTGGGCCAGAGGGGCCCGGGGAAAAGAATCTGGGATTAGTGAACGGTAAAGTTCTTTCTTAAGGTTATGTTCCTTTGTAGCATGTTCTTATGTGTTGTTTTTGTCTTTTAGGTATAGCACTTGTAGTAGGATTACAGGTGACCGTGGATTTACCTCAACAATTTACCGAGCTTACTTAGAGCTCCCTTCTTTTCGTGTAGGTTGGCTCTGGAATTTTGTATGTGTAGACAGACATATTTTACACTCCATATATTTCTGACCACATCTCTTCGTAGTTCCTCACCTGGTGTTATAGTCGCCAATACCAATAGTGTTGGTGCCAGCCTTGCAGTTTGGTTATGTTCTGGATTATTGGCATGGACAGGTGCCAGCAGTTTCGCTGAGTTGGGATCCGCGATCCCTTTGAACGGTGGTGCTCAAGCCTATCTTGCGTATGCTTATGGGCCATTGATATCCTACCTCTTTGCGTGGACTGCGATTATTGCCTTAAAACCTGGTGCGTATCCAAGACGTGTAACTTTCTCTTATTTCCTCTCATCTCCCACTCCATGTTTCTTATCGTAGGTTCGAATGCAGTAATAGCCTTGATATTCGGAGAATATATGAATCGAATCATTTGGCATACAACTTCTGCTGAGGTGTCACCGGATAGTATCCCTCAGTGGGCCATCAAGCTTACTGGGGTGCTTGCGGTGGTGGTGGTCACTATCTTATGTGTCGCGACGAAGAGATTAGGCAGTAGGACCGTAGTTGCCTTTACCGCTGTCAAAGTAAGGCTGGTCTGTCTTTCCACTTCTGGGTCATTGATGATTTTCCTCCTCTGAGTATAGATTGGCTGCCTGGTAGGTACGCCTTAACCTACGTCTGTTCCTCTATTGACTGAGTGACGTTCTCCTCAAACACGACTATGTTAACACAGATTGCCATCACTATCATCGGACTCGTACAACTTGCACGAGGCAAAGCGTCAGGAGCACTCTCAGGACCATGGTTTGACGACTCGAGTAAAAGTCCATCCAAGTATGCTCTAGCTTTGTACTCTGGATTATGGGCATTTGATGGGTGGGATCAGACGAATTACGTCGGTGGCGAGATGAAGAACCCAGATAAGAACATCCCGAGGGCTATTCATTCAAGCATGGCGATTGTGATGGTAATATTTTCACCTCTGTTCAGTGGTGCAGAGCGGCGGAGAGCTGATGATGATTCTTTCGATCGCTGTAGTTACTGTTCTTGTTGACTAACCTGTCATACTTTGTTGTCCTTGACAGAGCGACAGTAAGCTTGAGCAATACGGTTGCGATGGATTTTGGTCGCGCTGTCTTTGGGGGACCTATTGGTGGAACCGTGTTCGCTTGCATGGTTGCTTTCTCTTGTTTTGGTTCCCTTAATGGTTTGTAGGATCCTATTTCTTTGTAATTACTCTCTAACATAACAGCTCTCCAGGCTCATTCTATACCTCTGCTCGACTCGTCTACGCAGCCGGTCGAGAACGATACATACCATCTTTCTTCGGGAAATTACATACATCTCGTAAAACGCCTCTCAATGCCACATTACTACAGAGTGGGATTACGATCGCGTTCATCTTGATTGGCGGAGGCTTCCGGTCGCTAATTAACTTTGCGGTTGTGGCTTCGTGGGCTTTTTACTTTCTCACTGTGAGTTTTCGTGCCATTGGACTGGGGTCTGGTTACTGATTGAGCTGTAACTTGTGATAGGTACTTGGGTTGGTTGTACTTCGGATAAAAGAGCCTATGCTTGAGAGGTGAGTTTTCGTACGACCTCATTCTCTAGGTTTCCACCGTGTGAACCATGTATGCGAGTTTATCCTGGCTTTTTGCTGATTAAGCCGTGTGATCTACTTAGGCCTTACAAGACATGGATTATAACCCCCTTGATTTTCTGTGCTGTAATGCAGTCGTCATTTCTATCTGCTTCGCTATGAACTAAGAAACCCTTAACAATAGATCGCAATATTCCTGCTGTGTATGCCGGTGATAGCGTCACCAGTAGAGGCAATTGCCGTGCTAGGGTTTGTACTAGCAGGAGTACCGGTATATTACCTGACCCAGAGGAGAGAAGAGGAGCTACCTCGGATATTTGGTGGGCTACTTTTTCTGTTACGCCCTCCTTTATTCTCTTTCTTTCCTTTTTCACGTGGTTCTGTCGTCATTATATGCATTTCTTAGTCATTCATGGTGCTGACGTTTGTTTTGCGTGATTTTAGCTTGGATTGGTCCCTGTGTGGGTCGTGTGAGGAGTATGCTGGGTTTGAAAAGGACGGCCAGTGAGGAAGGGTGGGAAGCTGTTGCAATGGATGAGCAGATGGAGATGGTAGAGACGAGGGGGTAGCCCGCCGGTCCCCAAGCCTCATATTCGGAGTTTCACGGGCACAGCTCTCGTGTTGGATGTCATTGGGCATCGTAGTCATCCAAGTGACAGGGATCATTCTTTTACTCGACTTTTTTGACCTGTTCTGTGAATATGCTGTGGGCTTGGACGTTTTCGGTTTAGATAGACAGGATAGCGATACCTATACGGGCCATATGTACGTATGAACATAAATTGATACCATCTTACAAGGAGGCTATTCTGGCGTATGGCATACTTAGCACTTACTGTATGTGATATGGGAAATGGGCGTGTTATTATTGATCTTATCTAGATCGGATTCATAATTGACTTGTAATTGTTGGTAAGGCTACTTATAAAAGGAAAGGTGAAGGTACACAAACAAACCCCTACTTTTTCCTCTTCCTTCCCTCTCAACACCTTGGTACGCACCCTCGCTTCTTCAATTCGACCTCTGTTTTGTGGAAATTGCTCACAATAGCGTAGATCAACTCTTATCTATCTACATATCTTGAAAGATGGTACGTCTGTGTGATATGATACTCGACCTTTCACACTGTGATTAATCTGACTGCGACCTTTCTAGGCTGAACAAAAATACAAATTTGATGTGAAGGCGAGTTTATCTTGTGGCAAGATAAGATGAAGCCTGGTTGATAGTCTAGATTACCCCTCTAGATGACATGCTCGGGATGCTCAGGCGCAGTGACGAGGGTACTGTCTAAGGCCGAAGGTTGTTCATCCCTTGTTAAATATTTACGGTAGTCACTGATTCTGTGCTGGTGCGTTGACAGGTGTATCGTCATTTGATGTGAATTTGGACACGCAGGAGGTGTTAGTGACTGGTACTATTACATATGATGAGGTGCTTGAGAAGATCAAGAAGACAGGAAAGGAGGCGAGTTCTATGGTTCTTTTCTTCTGTGGTTATCGCTGCTGACGATGTCGTCGCCACAGGTGCGATCTGGACAGAAGCTTGACGATGTAGGGACTTCGGATGATTAATTTTATTATTTAAATATTTTCCTGTCACGTGTCACTTAAATAAATAAATAAATACATAAAAAGAAACTGAATTGCCCAATGTATTGTGTCCGGACCTGGGAGTCCGGCTGTTCCATCTTCCTCTCTTCTTACTTCCAACTTGCATGGATCCGCCGCCTTTTTCGACATCGACAACCGCTACTGCCCTTGCTACAATCCAGACTATCGCCCACAGAGCTTCCAATATCAACCCTGCCAACCCGAACACCCCTGTTCTCATCGATGACGTCCAATGGATCACTGCCTTCATGGTTATACATATGCTTAGCGACAACTCGCGGAGGTACATGTATATCCTCTGGTTTATCGTCGCTTTCATAACCATAATCGCTACCTGCTTTCACGTCTTCGGCCCAGGTCCTAGTGTGGTGCGAGGTTACTGGAACAAGTGGGCTATGAGACGCAGAACGTGGAGAGGCAAACATGCACTAGAGTTATCGAAGAAGAAAGGGAAACGCCAGTATCCTTTTTCGTTACCCGCAAATGGACAGCTCTTGGCTTTAGCTCTGATATGTGCCGTCACCGCTGTGCTTATGGTCGTCGGCCCTGATTATATCGCCCCCAGCGCTCCGCTGTTCTTTAGACGCGATTTGAGCTCTTTATCTGGCTCTCACTCTGTTTTCAGCTCCTCGATGTCGTCGTCAATGAAGGCGTTGTATCCCCGCGCCCAAGCAGATATATGGCAATATGTAGGGTTTCAGCCCGGATATACGATCTACAGGGCTTGGTGGACTCTTGGCGGACGGGCTGGGCTCATCGCGTTCGCTCTAATACCATTAGTGGTACTCTGGGCACTCAAAGCGCCACCATTTGCGATTTTCGCTCTACCTTTCGCATCTCAGTATCACTTTGATAAACTATCGTGGCTGCACAGGTGGTTGGGTAGACTGGTTTACCTTGTTACCGTGCTTCATGTGGTGTTTTGGAGCATTCAACTACTCAGAGAGAAGAGGACTAATCGTACTGAAATTGTGTACACGTTCGCTTGGTTGTACACGAAATTTATTTATGGCTGGATCGTATGTCTCACTTTCCTTCTTCTCATCATCTCTTCTTGTTCCCATGTAAACTGATGTATCTTTTCTAGGCTTTCGGTCTGTTGACCTCCATCATCTTGTTCTCGGTACTCCCGATTCGAAAGCACTATTACGAGGCTTTCTACTTCCTCCATGTGCTTCTTGTTCCATTATTCCTCGTCGCCGCGGCACTTCATCATCCCCCTGTTGGCGTTTGGTGTTGGGCGGCTCTTGGTATCTGGGGCGCCGAGCGCGGCTTCCGCGCCATTCGATGGACATACCGTAATGGTGTTTTCAGCAGTTGGATATCGACGCCTGCTCTCAAAACGGCCAGATCGGTAGATTCAGAGAAGGCTCGAGTGCCCGATGTCAGGAGTCCCCTTGCAATGAGCTATCCACCAAACATTCACGATTTGAAATCATCATCGAGCGGACATTATCCGCCGACCTCCCATTCACCAGAGCTAACACCGTCTTACATTCCCCCATATGGATATGCTCAAGCAGAATTATTATCCGGAGCAACAGTGCGGCTAACGTTCACCGTGTTGAATAATGTAACGTATGGACCGGGACAAAATTTCTTGATTACAGTTCCTTCTGTGTCGGCTGTAACCTCGCATCCGTTCACTGTTGCATCCGCGTGTGATACGCAAGAGTCACCACGTATTCTCACTTTCCTCATCCGCGCCAAGTCTGGCTGGACCCGCGAACTATGGGATCACGTCACCAACTTACTTTCGAAGGGCCTCAATCGTAATCCTAACGAAGGTCTCCCGGATCAAGTCCATGTACCCGATAGCTCCGTGTTGCTGAGGATGTGGATTGATGGTCCATTTGGAAGTGTGATTAGGACGAAGTGGGAGCAGTATGAGAGTGTACTGATCGTGGTTGGTGGGACGGGGGTTAGTTACGGGACATCGATTTTGGAGTTTGCATGTGCTTGTTTGAATGGGAGAGATCCTAGTAGTCTGGGTGCTGGGAGGGGGCTGCTGGGGCTGCTTGGACTCAAGAAGCAGAAGAGGATGAAGTTGAGGCATGTGAGATTTGTCTGGCTCGTACGAGAGTTTTGTAAGTGCCATCTTCTCGTTCTTTACTCCTTCATCTCACGCTTATTTTTCCTGCTCAGCCCATGTACAGTGGTGCGCTGGGATCATTCGACGATGTGTATCAACCGTACCAGCCTCTACTCTTCAAGTAGACATCTTCGTCACAAACTTCACACCGCCCCCTGACCACCGTCGACTTCGCCCACCGCCACCACAGCCCCGACCCCTCTCAGACCTCTCGATAAAAGAAGAGCCGTTCTCGCCTGCTGACCCCCAAGCTCTACACGGCGACTTCCTTGAACCTCCTAAACCTCAGTTCAAGACCCGAGGACGGAGCAACAGTCCTAGAAGCCGGGGGCGGCAGAGCCGCTCTCCTTCCGCTTGCTCTGACACAGGTAGCGACGTTTCCACCGTCGACTATCTCGATTTGACCTACTACACTGGTGAATACGGAGATGAAGAAGGTGATGTTAGTGAACAGGCTATGAGTCACCCTGATCAAGACGAGACGGGTGGCGAAGAGCCAGTGGATTATACACTCGATCTTACCAATTTCGACGGGGACGAAGAGCGGGCGTTGCCGGGTGAGGATCAGTTTAGTAAGAGAGTTAGACTGGCGGGAAAGAACAGACGTGCGATAGCGAGGAAGAGTATGATGATCATGGAAGCGAGAGACAGGGCGAGTGGTATTCCTCCTACGCCTCCTGCTGGTTCCAGGAGCACCTCACCTGTTCCAAATCTGTATATGAAACGCGACCCAAAGAGAATCTCGGCCAAGTCTACGGATTATCTGCTGAGAGAGAGCTGGCATAGAGCTTGTGATTCGGATGAAGAATTAGACTCTGTCGAGTTGGATTTATCGGGTGTACCGATGAATACTAAATCGGACCCGTATTACCCACAACCACACCGGCCATCTCCTGCTTCTCCCGCACCTTTCTATCGTGGTCCACAAGCTATGACTTCACCATTATCACACCCGTCTAGATCGTCTTCGAGATCGACAGTCCGTGCTGGATCTCCCGAGCCCTCAAGATCTCAATCACCCACTCCTAGGGGAAGATCACCGTTAGGTCCGTGGTCGCCAACAAGCAACGTTATCTCCCCCACCGAACCGCCAGGCTCTGCAATGTCACCGTTCACTCCGCACTCTGCTGCACCTTTCCTCAGTCAGGATCCGGGTAGATATGGACAGTCAGGTTATCACACTCAGTCCGCCTCTCAGACCCATCATCAGAACCAGTCACGATCTTCCGCCCGCACAAGTCACACCCTCGTCAATCCCCTGCACCTGCACCGCGCACCATCAAACGTCTCGCATATTTCTGAAGCACCCTCTCTGGCTCCTACCGTTTATTCGATGACGGCTACCGCCTCTGATGGGAAACAGGCGAGGCTGAGGGTGAGCGAGCAGGAGATGCGGGATGTCGATACGATCTCGCAGTTTGCAAGGGGTGGTAAGCCCATTTTGGATAAAATTTTAGCAGGAGAGTTGGAGGTTTGTAGGGGTGCATTGTTGGTTGCTTGTAAGTTTTGCCCATTCAGGCACTTGTTGAAAACGTTATGCTGATTGGATTTTTTTTCCGCTTGGGTAGGTTGTGGACCTTCGTCATTGAATGCCAAGGTCAGAAAGACGATTGCAGCGCAGATCAAGCCTGGAAAAAACCAGATCGATCTTGTTTCAGAGGATTTCTCGTATTGACCCCAATCCAACTTTAGGCCTTTTATTCCTCGTCTTTCTATCCTTTTCTTCTTCGTGTTTCCTCAGGCTTTATTTTTTCCTCATGATTCGCTTCACCCGTCTACCTATCTTTTCTACATTACGACACGGACATCCCTCACCCCAAAAGATAACCGAATGACTCACTTCGTGCGATTCTCGTCTCACTGTATCGATAAACTCCATCCCTTCTCTGTCTTGTCTTTCTACCTTTCTTACTTATCATCATTTCGTGTGGCTAGATGCCTGGATTGACTCGTACCTTAGATACATTTTGAGTATCCTTCTGACTTGACTGGACTCGTGAAATGGATACTTCCTTCTTCTAGTACTAATATTTACTTCTGCTAATGGTGCTATATAGATGTAGAGTAAGGGTAAGAGGTGTGTAATGGAACATATTCAGTATTGGTCGGATAGAGTGCAATGATGAACTGTGAAACGATCAGATTCCAGAAGTTGTGTGGTTGATCGGCTGACGACCTCTTGACCTGAACTGGCAAATTCACTGGCGATCAAAGTCAAGATAATTTCTTTTTCGACACTTCGAGCGTGTCTGCATTCTCAGCGGTTTCCTTTGGGATTGTATCTTGCTGGTTCTATCTTGAGGCCATCTCTTTCACCCTTGATTGCATCTAGAAGAACTCTGGCGACTGCTTCGTTTTTGCCTGCTGCTGCTATTCCTCACAAGTTCCACACCTCAGTTGACAGTGCTAATAGCGCCCAAATGATGGAATCTACATCCGATAATACTGCTACCAACCCACTTACTGAATCTCCCGACGCGCAGCCTCCCATTCCGGACGGTTACAAAGTGCACACGGAAAATACAGCGCATCTCTTGCTTCCTGCGTCCAATGAGGCGTTCTTGAATCCTGTGCAGGAGTTTAATAGGGATTTGAGTGTTGCTTGTATTAGAGTGTGGAGTGAGGAGTTTAATGAGGTTAAGGAGCAGGTCTGGTTGAAGAGGAGAGAGAGGCAGGGTAATGGAAGTGGGAGGAGGAAGAGGAGGAAGACAGTTGGTGCTTGTTTTTCTTCTTATCTTCTTCTTTTTTTTTTTTTCCTGGGTGCTAATACAAGTCTTCTTGGTATAGATGGCAGCGATGCTAAGCCTGTGATTGAGGATGCTCCTGCTATGGCTGAGGGCACTGAGGTGCAGCCCCAGAAGGAGGTATAGTGATGAGCTCTCTACATCTTCAATTGGCTGATTCTGTTTTGCGCAGTACGTTCCCTACAAATTTACCCTCCTAGAGCCATTATCTGCCACTGGTCTACGTTCTATCCGGTACGCCAAGGAACTCCCACTCGTCCGGTAACGCGTTTTCTTTGTATTCTCTCGACGACTATCTGACATCTGTTGGTAGATATATCATTGCAAACGACCTCTCTCCTGCTGCTACGGAGGCTATGAGGCGAAACATAGCTTTTAATAGGCTAAATTCTAGTAGTGATGATGCGAGCAATAATCGGACAAGCTCTGAAAGGATTAAAGAGCCACGAGAGAAGATAAGGGTGAATCAGGGAGATGCCTGGTGCGCCTTTTCTATACCTCCTGCTTCAGGGTAAACTACTAACATAATGCCTCTATATTAGCGCACTTATGTACAGTCATCGTGAAGACAGACATCGGATCGATGTTGTTGATGTGGATCCCTATGGGAGTGCTGCTCCCTTTATCGACGCTAGTGTCCAGTGTGTGAATGATGGAGGTGCGTTCCAGTCTTCTATAAATCACTATGGCTGAAATTCTTTTGAAGGTCTGCTGTGCGTCACTTGTACGGATTTGGCTGTGTTAGCGACGAACAACTATCCGGAGAAATGGTATGTTTTTACCTTGATCTGGATATCTTTGAGCTCTCAGTTGGATTTAGTTTCTCCAATTATGGAGGCATCCCTCTGAAGGGAGAATATTGTCACGAAGCTGTGCGTGCTCCAGAATTCCTCCCGTGGTTCGGTCCAAGGAAAAACATGACTCGTTTTTGTTTGTTGTCCTAGGCCCTGCGTCTCGTTTTACATGCTATCTCGACTTCAGCAGGGAGATACGGGCGATACATTATTCCTGTGCTTTCACTCTCTGTCGACTTTTATGTCCGAGTGTTTGTGAAGGTGTTTAGTAAACCGGAAGAAGTCAAGAAAGCATCCGTGTAAGTCATCTATCCTGCGTTTCTCCCCTCCTTTCCCCCCTTCAATTTATCCCCTTCTCTCCTTTCTCTTATCATCTTTACATGCTCCACCATTCTCACGCAGATTTATGGCGAGCTAGCAAAACTTCTACTTTCTACATCTGTTCCTCGTGCCAGGCTTACTACGAGCAGCCGTTCGTGAAGATGCTTGAAAGGACTAATGAGAAGACTGGAAATGTGAATTATAATTATAAAATTCATGCTGGACCGAGTATCGGATCTTCTTCAGATAAGTGCCCCGAATGTGAATCGACGTTGCACGTAAGTCTCGCTTATGTTATGTATATCCTGGGCATTTGTTTGGCGCTGACCACTGCTTTTCCTGCAGATGGCTGGCCCGATGTGGTCTGGTCCGCTGCATGATCCTGAATTCGTGTCGAAGGTTCTGGAGCATGTACAGGAGAATATGGATAAGTATGGGACGTCGAGTAGGATGCAAGGGATGTTGACGATCGCTCAATCGGTTTGCATTTCCCTCTCTCCGTAGAGGAAGCACTATTCATGTCTGGTTTCGTCGGCTGTCTTTCTAGGAATTGAAGACGCCTTTCTATTTTACACCAGCGCAAATCGCAAGCGCTTTTAAATGTGAATGCCCGCCTCTCAATAAATTTGCGTGAGTTGCATACCCTTTCCCGGATGTCAGTCATCTCGCGGGCATTTATGGAATTTTGGATAGCTCTGCTCTTTTACATGCAGGACACAAAGTATCTCGTTCACACGCTTGCAGTGGCTCTTTGAAAACAACCGCAAGTCGCAGTGAAGTACACGATATCTTCAGAAGCTGGATCAAGTCTCATCCCGTGAAAATGGAGAATATTCCAGAAAAGTCCCCGGCGAGAAAGTTACTCGCTCCGGAGGCAAAGTAAGTCTTTGCTTTTTTTCCTTTTGCTATACTTGCCTTGGACCTAACTACTTCTCGTTCAAGAATTGAGGCTAACTTTAACCATCATCCTCAATCTATCACGACGTCCTCTGCTACTAAGCTGGTGATGTATCAGCAGAATCCTAAGCCGATGTGGGGTCCTGCGAGTCGTGCGTCCGGGAAGAGGAAGAGGGATGTAGCAGATGGTACAACGGTGTAAAATGTTCTTATGCATTATGTTTTGTTTTGTTTTTGTAGCGTCATCTTACCTGACTTGCTTACCATTCATGAGAGGAAATATCCTAAAAAGGCAAGTTGATTGCCAATTATATCACCAAGGAAATGATTTGTCATCATCATGCCTGTAAGCCTATGACGATTGTCTGAGAATCTCAATTTTGTCTTTTAGTCTGCTGCTGACTCACAGTGTAGACTTGCTCTGATAGTGGATGTATAAATTGACTCCGACCTTTTGTTTGGTTCCTATCATCGTTTCTTTACTTGCACTTCTATCAACGCCGACAAACTTGACTGAAAAAGCATTGACTTCTGTGAATTATTCTACTACTACTATGGCTGCACAATCTGTATCGAGAAAGCCTGTGAAGAAGGTGTTGGCTGTAGAGACTCCCGAGGTGCGTCTCTCTATCTCTTGCATTTTGCGCCATAAGATTTTACTGATGATTTGTTGCTTGTGTATTTGCGCATGCCCTGTGATTCTAGGGAGCCGGTGCTATAGTGAGACGGTCAATAGGCAGCCCGATGCTTCGCAATCTCACCCCGTTCTTGATGCTGGACCATTTCCGCATTGGAAAAGGCGCTGGATTTCCTGATCATCCGCATAGAGGTCAGGCTACGGTGACTTACATGCTTGAGGGGTAAGTTACACCAAGAATATGTATACCGTGGAACTCTCTAGTGACTTGTTTTTCAAGCGCTGGTCAGCATGAGGATTCTGCTGGGCATCGTGGTACCATTGGTTTGTAGATTTGTTTTTATCCTACCACGCTATCATTGAATTCTTTTCGGTTTCTAGAGACGGGTGGGGTTCAGTGGATGTGCGCTGGGAAAGGCATTATCCATGCCGAAATGCCCAAGAGGACTGACGACGATATTGACCCAGTCGGATTGCAACTCTGGATTGATCTGCCTAAACAAGTGAGCCTTCTTTGTCTAGACAGAACTCCTGACTCACCTGAGCACTTGTAGTTCAAGATGGTCGACCCTTCCTATCAAGAGCTCGGACCTAACGAGTACGTCACACTAGTGCCCTTTTCCCTCTGCTGATTATCAATGACTGATGTCTTATTAAGGATCCCAGTTGCGTACCCGGAAGGCAAAGAAGGTGGTGTCCGGGTGAAAGTGATCAGTGGAAAGAGTCACGGCGTAGAGTCACCCGTTAGACCTCTAGGAGGTTGTTGGTATTTCCATATCATGTTCGACAAGAAGGACAAGAGGATATTCCAAGATTTGCGTAAGTCACATCTTACAAATTGCACGATTAGTATACTGTGGACTGACGTCAAACGTGTAGCTTCCGGATGGACGACATTCATGTATATACTGAAAGGATCTGTCTTGGTTGGGGATGAAAGCTTCCCTCAGCCGAGTTTCCATACTATCATCCTATCCAACGGGACGGATGAGACGGGTGTCTCCCTGGCTGCTGCTGAGGATAACACTCAATTTGTCTTAGTACGTGCTACCTCAATCATTTTTCCTTTTAGTATTACCAAACGGATCCTTGCTCATCACTGGCTACGTCCAACAGATCTCTGGAGAACCCCTTAACCAGACAGTTTTCCAACATGGTCCATTCGTGATGACAACACAAGAGGAGATCCAAAAGACTCTGATGGATTGTATGTTCTACCGTATTTCAACTCAGATACGAGTATCTTTGTGGCTGATATATGATTGCATTGGTACAGATTCCTTGGGCATGAATGGGTTTGAAAAGGCACACTCTTGGAGAAGTGAGATTGGGAATCGAAGATGAAGGGTATGCAAAGGAGGATCATTCCGATAATATCGTCTCATTGTAATATCTAAATTGTACAATACATCAAATTGCTGAGCCTGTAAACTATGGTCCTGATTTAGGAATCATGTAGAGGAAATACCAAGGATCAGAAGCACAACAACCATTCCCGACCACTCACTAACCGCGATGTGTCAAGTCGCACACTATCGCTCCCAATGACCGCAGTATTTGATGGCCGCCACAAATTGAGTCGATATGCAGTAGGCACCCAGAACAGTAACTCCATTTCGGGACCAAGCATCCAACCTTCCTCAGTCATTTCGGAATGATCAGTATAGGGAGATTGGGTTGCTGTGAAATAATGCAACAGATTAATATAGACGATCACAAGTGTAGAGTTGGCTGAAACAGACCTGGGACGCTGGCATCCCAAATTCGGATACTCTTGTCTTTAGAGCCTGAAACAATCCGGTTCCCGTTGGGAGAGAAGCAAACTGATGTCACTGAGCGTGTATGACCGTGGAAAGGACCAGCAATACTGGCACCAGTAGCCACATCCCAAACTCGAATGGTCGCGTCCAAAGAGCCCGAAGCGATTTGGCCTCCGTCGAGAGAGAAGCACAGTGATTTAATAAAGGAAGTATGACCCCAGAGAGGACCAGCAATGCAGTCGCCAGTGGTTATATTCCAAACTCGAACCTCGTCATCAGAACCTGAAGCAATGTGGCCACTGTCGGGAGAGAAACAGACTGAGTTAACAAGTGCTGTGTGGCCCTCTAAAGGACCAGCAATAGTAGTACAGGTGGTTGAATCTTGAATCTGAATGCCGTTTGCTGCGCACTCAAAAGCAGTTTGAATGCCATTGCCTGCGGATCTAATGGGAGAGAAAGAAAAAGATGCGACTATATGACCCTGGAAAAGGCGAGCAATACTAGCCCCAGTCGTTGCATCCCAGATTCGGATGGTCTTGTCGGAAGAGGCTGAGGCAATGCGGTCACCTTTTGGAGACAAACGAACCAGTGTAACCAATGCCGTATGACCCCGGAGTGCAATACTTGTACCAGTCACTGCATTCCAGATTCGAACGGTCTTGTCTGCAGAGCCTGAAGCAATTCGAGTCCCATTAGGAAAGAAACAAACCGATGTCACCCAGTCCGTATGACCCCGGAAAGGACCAGCAATGATAACCCCCGTCTCTGCATACCAAGTTCTGATGGTCTTGTCGTAAGAACCAGAAGCGATTCGGTGTTGGGTGGGGGAGAAACACACTGATGTGACGTAATCTGTATGACCGTGCAACAGACCAGCAGTACTGACGTCGGTAGCAACATCCCAAATTCGAATCGTCTTGTCTTTAGAGCCTGAGACTATTCGGTTGCCATTGGGAGAGAAACGAACTGATGTGGTGTCATTAGTATGGCCTTGGAAAGGACCAGCAATACAGGCACCAGTGGCTACATCCCAGATTCGTATGGTATTGTCCCAAGAGCCAGAAGCAAGTTGAACACCGCTAGGACAGAAACAGATTGATTTGACGTAGTGCGTATGACCAAGGAAAGGCCCAACAACGGTGATCCCAGTCGTTGCGTCCCAAATCCTTATGGTTGCGTCACCAGAGCCCGAAGCAATTCGGTCTCTATTATTGGGAGAGAAACAAACTGATAAGACGCTGTGAGTATGACCGTGGAAGGGACCAGCAATACAGGCACCCGTGACTGCATCCCATAATCGAATGGTCTTGTCCCAAGAACCAGACGCAATTCGGTCTCCATCAGGGGAGAAACAGACAGTTGCGACAGAGTCAGTATGGCCCTCTAAAGGGGCGGTAATACGGGCACCAGTTGCTGCATCCCAAATTTGAATGGTCATGTCATTAGAGCCTGAAGCAATTCGGTCTCCGTTGGGAGAGAAGCAAACAGATGTGATAAAAGAATCATGACCTTGAAGAGGAGGCAGGACAGGGGCACCTGTGGCATCCCAAATTTGAATAGTCGTGTCCTCAGAACCTGAAGCAATCCTATCCCCGCTGGGAGAAAAACAAACTGATGTGATCCAGCCTGTATTACCCTGGAAAGGACCAGCAACGCATGCCCCATTCTCTGCACCCCAGATCCTTATAGTGCCATCGGCAGAGCCGGAGGCTATCCGTTCTCCGTCTGATGAGAAGTCAACCGACGAGACTTCGTCTGTATGGCCCCTTAATACAGCTATACACCCTTCCCACCTTGTTCGTCTCCCTGATCCAGGCAGAATAACAAGCTCCCGGGCTTTCTTTGTATAATGCCTTGCTATATTTGAGTTTGTTGGAGCAAACGCAAATGTCGATATATAAATATGTGGGGTGCTGTGCTCTATGCAGTCTCCGAATGTAGCGATGAACCTCATCGCATCCTTTGCGAACGAGCAAAGGGACTCGTGAGTATCACTTTTCGATGTCTTTCTTAGCGTTAGTTGCTGTGCTAACCACGCCATCGAAATATTTGCTGTGCTTATTATCTTGGCCAGGCTCATCACCTCGAGCCAGAACAGGAATAGGTTCTCTAAGAACTCCTTGAGTAGCTCCCACTCGACCGCGATGTTTGGATTACTATGGTGTACATGATAGCCCCAGAAATGACACGAATAGATCAAATCCATTGGTAGTTGTGCCACCCGCTCTTCGATCTTCGGATTCCTGACATCATCGTTGGATAGAAAAGATGATTCTAAGTGGCAAATGTTGAAGCAAAGTCCAGCGTTCATTCTTCGAAGTGCATGGGTCAGAGCAAAGCTATGGTGCACACTGGTGTCAACTTTGAATTTCCCGGCGTTATCGCTCCTGATGAAGTCGACGAAGGATTTATGCATCTGGGGGATAGTGGACTCAATCACTGGATCCATGCCGGAAATCACAACGCTACGAGCCAGCTCCATGAACCGTAACCCATCAAAGTCGTCGCAGCTAATGTGTAGGAATGCCAGTATCGTGGAAATAGGGAGTGGCTTTCCTGTAACAACGAGAAATCCGAGTACTTGTTTGATATAATCCAATCGTGTCGGATCGAGCGTCTCATCTCCCAATGCTTCATCCAAGATGTACCGGTACAAACTGCTGAGCTCCCCCATGCCTATCTTCACAATGTTTTCCAGAAGATCACCTCGGCGTGCTTTGCCTTGAACCCGAATCCTGGCGACGATGAATTTGACCGCTGTGGCAGCCCATACAAAGAGACCATGTGCCCTCTCAGACAGAGCATCAATTTGAGCCTTGCTTGGCCAGAATCGCCATTCTGACGCTTCCCCAAAATGGGACTTGATGCCTTCTCTTAATATGGATTCCAGATAATGCCGAACTTCAGCAACGGAATCAGCCGTCCGGATCTCAAGACCAATTTTCGCTACCATATCACAACCGAGATTGAGGAGAATATCGTTTTCATTTCGTGTGGTAAGGATAAGTCGAGCATTGGAAGGCAGTTTTTCAATGATATGATGACGTAGGGCAGAAGCGAATTCAGCTGGTCTCGAAATCTCGTCGATAGCATCGAGAATGATAACAACGGTATCCCCATGGGCCCGGATGGGTTTTAATAACAATTTCTCTGGTAGATCGAGGTCATTGATGCCAGCAAAGGAAGAGTCTGTGAGTGCTTTATGAATGCACTCTGCCATGCGCGGTGAGATGAGTGAGAGCTGATGAGCGATTGACGGGAAAACATGACTAGAATCGGTGGTCGAATCAACACCTCGACGAATGAAGTAATGGGCGACAAGGTGGCCAGGAGATTTTACCCGAAGAAGACCAGACGCGATAGTAGCTGCGATCGTGGACTTTCCGCTACCTGGAACTCCAATGATGCACAAGCACTGCTGAAAAACAGGCAGGATGTTGTTTGACCGGGCATTGCCACTTCCTGAAACCCACGAAGCAATCTGCTCAAGGATATCCTGACGTGTGCCAGGATAGCATAGCTCTTTCTCAAAACTTCCAAGCTGAGCATACTGAGCTAGATGAGGGCCTAGTATCGCACTCTGAAAGTCACGTAAGACTAGTGTTGCAATAGAGGCGAATGCACCCTCACAATTTTTTGACAAAGATCCGCTTTTTGAGGAATCAGTGCTGATGGCATCCATCGTAAGTCATTTCCTTGAAGGCGAGGCAACATTTACAAAGCTTACTGTTGAAATTGAACACTTGGGAATTATTATAAGACCCAACTGCTCCTCCTGCGTCTATTTCGTTTTGATTAGCAGCCAGGAGTAAAATCCGATGTGGGCTTGACTGATATGAGCATAGCTATAATCCTGGTGCACCCTATTGCTTTTTTCGGTGCTCATTGTTCAGTGGAAGGAGCCCAGAAGTCAAGTGAGAAAAGCTCATCTGCACGAGATGATAGCGGTTTCCACGCAATTCAGATGCACTGCCACATCATCTTCGTATTTGCTCGCATTCTTGACTTTGACCCATGTTCTGCGGCCATTTCGCGTTCAGACTCTTGAAGAAAAATCAATAAACCCTGTTTAGTGGGGGCACACAACTGGATTATGAGAATAACCTCAGACCATTACTCTGGTTGTGTCCACTGTCATCCACTGTCTCTACTGCAACCAACCATCGCAACAACAACATTGGACACCTATTCATCAGTCCAACCTCGACGGCTGCTTCTTATCTGATGGCTTGTAACTATGAATAACCTGACGATCACCACTACGTATACGTCACCAGGCGAACACGTACATCGTCAAAGGAGTTCAGTGTTCAGCAATTGCCACATCGCATTCAGCATCCAGACCAGATGAGCAAGGTGCTGAATTGGCGGTTTCAGCTTGGCCGATGAATCTTACTAGATGGTTAGATCGCCGTCTCTACAGACCCCTCAAGATACCCTAAACCTAGAATTGGGCTCCACCATGTCGAATTTGGAACAAGCCTCAGTGCCAACCCGCTAAGGCCGATGATGGACATGGACGTGGACGTGATCATAGCCTAGTACACCATAAGCGGGGTTTGCTTTCCCACACAATACTCAACATTGCCCATTTTTTCATTTGGTGCCAAGGGCCGTTCAATGTGGCGATGATAGTCTCTTGAATTGGGCACAAGAGACAACCCACCTACAACGTGTTGAGGAAGTCAAGTCGCCTGAGATTGTTACTCGGAGCTGATTGCGGTTCTTGTCCAGCGCAATGTTCAAATTTGAACTACTTAATCATTCATAGGCGGAATGGTGGATGTTTTCGATGATCAAAGGCAAGTGGACTTGATTGCTATCATGATACTCCTTCAAGTTCAACGGAACTGTCTTTAGATATATTCACACTCACCTAGCAGATACGTTGACAAAGGAGCATCTTTGATCTGAGGCTATTCATGGTCTTCCACGTCTAGCGATTAGTGGAACTTTTATTTAGAGCAGACGGGGTGAGCACCTTACTGTTCCCCTTGCATCCCACCGCTTCACGAACCATGCCCGGACTAGGACTAAGTGAAGCCGATCTATTAGTGTCACTCTTTCTTGAGTCCGCCTTGTGGGGGATCGTTCTCATCTCCTTCCTCTGCATAAAGGCCCTTCTGTTCACTGCGGATCTGCGCACGAGCAACTCGATCCGGTGGTTCATGACGATAACCTCTGTGCTCTTGTTTACTATGGCCACGCTTAGTGTGGCATTCGACTTGTACCATGACATAATGGTTTTCAGTGTGCTCACAGCCAAGGGCAAGGAAGAGGCTGAGATTCTGAATGCCACTGACTGGGTCGATTTTGTAAAGGTACTTGTCTCATGTTTTTAATGGGCTCTGCGTGAGAAGTTTCTCTAATAACCATATGTCGTGATAGGGATTGAACACTGGCCTTGCTATGTTACTTGGCGATGGCATGTTGGCGAGTGTTTTTCCGCAAAAGTTATATCTAGATCTTAATTTCTACTGCTATTCTCGTAGATCTTTCGTTGTTGGGTCATTCTCAATCGCAATCTCTGCGCAGTGGCACTGTCAATCGTACTCTGGTTCGCTTGCCTTGCATGTGGTTGCAGTGTCTCCTACTACAACTACATCCACGCAAGCAAGTCTTTCCCACTTGTGATAGCCTATTGGGCGTGTACAATCACACTCAATATCATCACCACCGGTACGAGCTTTCAGACATTACTCAGATATCTCATCAAGTATGGCGTGCCTAGGGCTTATTATCTGGCGTCTCTGGCGTATCGAGAGAGCAAATCGCCGAAACCGTCTTCCGAGTGCCTTTGGTTTACATAGCCAGCTTTCTGTGATCAACCACTCGAACAAGCCCCAGTCCAAGCTCATGGCCGTCGTGATCACCCTCATAGAATCTGGAATAATTTACACCACCACCAGCGTTGTGAGCTTTGTCACGCTCACGAGGAGCAACAGCACCCCTTATGCTGTAGTAAGTAATAATTCCTTTCCTGAGTCGACAAGGTCTCATGACTGGTCACTTATAGTCTATTCAAGCCGTCCCACTCACATTTAACCTGATTATCATCCGATCAATGGCTCGTCTGACCAGTGCAGAATCTAGTCAGCGAAGACTAGGAGAATCTAGCTCAACTGCTGAGGACGCTGGTGGTATCCAAATTCATTTTGGCCACAATGGGAATTTCAAGCCCCGTGAAGGTGCAGGTAGTAGTAAGACGGTACCGGTGCAGGTCATGGTATCTCAGACTAGGATTCACACTTAGTCAGAGGAGTAAAGCTCGGAGCTTGAAGTGTAAAGTCAGGCAGATAACCGTAAGTATATATACAGCACTGATTTGTGGAACTTAGGTCACGTATTGAATTGAGTCTGGACGCGTCCGGAAGGACGACAGGTTTTTATCTTCCTAGAAACTCGACTTCTTCAAAGAGCCAGCTGTTCAGCGCCCCTCTTTTGATACCAGAATGTCTGTATGCATGATAGGCACTATACCCACCACACCTTTGCCGAACCAGGCCCTTGAAATAATATGTTGATGCTTATGGTTTGAGCAAATCCAACTATGCGGGCAAGGCCTCTTATCACGAAGCAATCGCGAGGGAACCGGGATGTGAGTTAAACACGACTACAGGAAAATCAACTGAGATACACCGTCCAACCGACGCGCTGTTGTAACTGAGACCGTTCCCAACCATGCGGTGCTGGTAAGAACAACCTCATGATCACTATAAGCACAGATTCTGGACCAACTGCTCTGCGTCCTTCGACCTCGGCTTGACGACGCACTTGAAGGGCTTCGGATGAATTATAATGCCTTCAATCCACAGGTCGTGAATGTCACCCTCATTGCTCAAGGGATCAAGCCCTTCTGTGTCAGGGCTGCTGATGGTAAATGCAGCAAGGACAGATGCAATAGTAAACCAGACATTTGAATCTGCGAAGTGGCGCCCAACGCAGACTCTGTTCAGAGGCAAAGGGCAAAAGAGAAAACAAGCAAACTTGAGATGGGGTTGAAAGTGAGAACGCGTAGAGAAGACCGACCGTCGACCAAAGCCAAAAGTTAGAATAGTGTCGTCGTCATTTAGTTTCCCATCTGATGTCAAGAATCGCTCAGGCATAAACCGACGAGGCTCTGGATACTTCTTCTCATTATTTGCCATACCCCTGTCAGTCATGTAAGTTGTAAGAACTAATGGAGCTTTTTAAAACGGCAACATGCCATATATTGCTGACGACCAACGCGCCTACAAGTTAAGCTCAGACTCTCGGAGCAACAGAATTCAGGATATGGACAGAACTCACGCACCCTTAGGAATAAACCATCCCTCATAAACGTCATCGTTCATGCTCATGTGCGGAATAGCCATTGGGGTTATAGGCATCCATCTCATTGTCTCGCGATACAGTGCCTCGATGTAGGGCAGGGATGGTCGGTCATGGTGATCTGGTAGACGATGAGTTCCAATCACACGAGTGATTTCTTCCTGAGCTTTGGCTTGAACTCGAGGGTTAAGGCACATGACGAGGAAGAATGTACGGAGGGCCGAGTGGGTCTGTTGAAGCGAAGATGTAGTGAGTCTCATGATCTACAGCGTGAATGAAGAGGAACACACAGTTTCCGCACCACCTGAAGCAGGAGCAAAATGTCAAGATGACACGTTCGAAGGTATTGCAGACTAATTGAACGCACCAGCGTACGCTGTTGCACAAACGTTTTTCACCGCCCTCTCATCCGCAAGCAGGTTTGAATCAGGAGAGGACCGAAGTTCCTCGAGTACAGTAACGAGAGACCTCTGAGACTTCTACATCGCAATACTATGAGTTCCGCACGATCACTGTTGCGTTGGGAATCATCCGCACTCACCCCATCATCCCTCTTTGCAATTCCATAGCCGTCATTCAACACAACCTCCAAAAGCTGCCTCGTCTCTCTCGCGAATTTGTGGAATCCGCACCCGGGAATCCATTCTGGTAAATACTTCAGCACGGGAAGACTATTTACAAGCCACTCCCCTGGCAACATGGCCGCTGAAAGGCGATCGACTACATGTTCAGTAGCATTGAGCAACTTGTCCTCTTTGGATTTGAGATCATAACCGTAGACTATTTTCATGATGATGGATGCAATAAGCCTTTTGGATGAGAGAATAATGAGTGAAGCAAGGAATAGGAAAGCAGAGCGAGAGCAACAAACATGTGAGTGTGCTCATGAAAGTCCTCCGGACTTGATAGGAGGTTGGAAAGGTAGTCATGGGTCTTCTCGATCATCACAGGGCGGTAATTTAGGATGGCCTTTGCATTGAAGCCCTGTTGGAAAATACGCCGATGCGACCTCCACGTATGTCCGTAGCGTAGAAGAGCTATAGAATAATTATCAGTGTCGAAAATGCAATGAGACAAGATAAGTCGAGAGGGTACCAGTATTGAGGTCCCAGCCTGACCTGGATAGAATGAGAGCGAACTCGATACCATACAGACAAAAGCACATACAAGTTAACCAGAGGAATTGGTATACGATCAGAATAGTTTTGCGACCTCTTGGTTAGCAAGTCGTTTGCAATCTTTTCCGAATTAACGATGACAAGATGTTGGCCCAAAACGGAAAGGTGTATGATATCTCCTACATGATTGATATCAGCATAACTGCATCCATGAGCATCAGAAGGTATACCATAACGTTTCGCTAGCTCGGTATATTGTAGCCAGGGTTTCTTTGAACGTGTGGTCTGAAGGTTTCCTAGGATGATGCTGCCGCGCGGACCAGGCGGATAGGGAAGAACATTGGTTCGAAGACGTCCAAAAAAGATAGCAAGAAGTAAGATGAAGAAAACGACGAGAATGGGGGATAAGGATAGCATTGGTGCCCTTGATATCGACATATGGTCATATCTATATAGCCTGCATAAAGAGGTCGCCGTCTCTGTTTGAGTGAGAACAAACTTCAGAACTAGGACTATCGGTGGGGGAATATTACCGATTACCATCGTAATGACCATCGTCTGCTGCCACGGTCCTGCAGACTGCAGGTAACCACCAGTCCCAGGGCCTGACAATTGTATACATAAGATTTGAAATTTCCCTCGCGGATTCATAGAGGTGTCCTGTTCTAACGGAAGGGTAATTGGCAGATGATCTTGACCATTCGGTAGACTTGCCAAGATCCTCAGATGGAGCGAGAAACAGTTGATAGAAAAAGATGCTCAGTCGAAAGATTATAGTGGCATAATGTAGATAGAAATATAGCTGTGGTAAACATCGCAATCATGCAAAAGGGAAAGATTGAACGTTGAATGTTGAACAATGACCGAGGCTCGTAGAAGGGTAGAGTAGGTGGATGGGAATAGTCCCACACCCAGGAGCACGGTCGGATGTACCTGGGAGCATATAAAATTTATATAGAGTGGGCAGAGTAGAATTCAAAATCCGGGATCATCGGGACCGTCATTAACCAGTCGTAGATGTGAGTCCTCTAGTAAAAGCCGACGGGGGCAATATGATAAACAGCACCAAGGAGATGCAATGGATCAGAACAACGACAACCATTCCCGGTCGAGTACTAATTGCGATGTATCAAGATCAAGCCTGACGCTATTTCTCCCAAAGGCTGCAGGTTTGATGATCATCACAAATTCGGTTGATAAGCAAGAGGCACCCAAAGGCAGTTGGGCTCGTCATTGATTAACCCTGCTATCGATGCTTGTTTGCGTACTAATCTTATCACTCTTGAGGATTGAATATTGAACACTGAGTACTGAGTCTTGTGTTTGAAGAATCCCTTGCATCACTTGCGAAATGCGTGGATGTGGTGGAATTCAGAAGACAAGGAGGAGAGTGTACACCATCCTGTGGTGGTTCTTCTTGCATAGACCCCGGAATTTAAATTTTATGATCCCATCAAACTAATACCTGTTTTTGCCAAAATCCGCTGTGTTAGAAGGAATACTGTACAGGTCAAACTTTATGACACGACGGGGTCACGGTGAAATCACGTGACATGAACCATCTATGATCTCCCTTTCAAGACTTCATCAGAATATCTTTTCCGACTTGTCTCAACGGTCTACGGACGCCTTCTCTGGGAAATATCGGCGTCAACCCCAGAGTCTAGCCTGTACTTGATGCTTGTCACGCCTTTTTCCTCACCAACCGCAAAAGATTGCCATTTGCGTTCATCATGTCAAAAGACATGTATATAAGCGTATCTCGACTGAACCGAACCTCGTTTCTTCGGTCGACATCATGTTTGGTGCCTTACTCTCATCTGTGTTCACTGCAGTCACAGCTTCGGTCTGTCTTGTCTTTTTCTCTCATCTTTGCACGACTAATAGTGTGTGACAAAATGTGAACAGGCACTCGTAGGAGCACAAAGCTGCACCTCGACAAACAACGCCCAGTTTAACCTACAGGCGGTTTACACCTCCCCACCTCCATCTGGGCCTTCTACCGTTCACCTCCAGTTGTTGTCAGTCCAGTCTGTGCCTCACCAAAGCTGGTCTATCCTTACTGTATGTAAAACCGCGATCTTTGATTCGTTGTTTCGCGATATTGATGGGGTTTATTATCTGGTTCTTCTGTAGACGGGGACGAGCGCGAGTTACGCGTACGAGTTCATGACGAATGGCGTTTTGAGCGGGTACATCCCTTCCAACCCTAATCAAGTAAGCTCTCTCTCTTTAACCCGCTATCTTTTTCACCCTTGGCTTACGTCGCGTTTTAGCATACCACTAGCATCCCGCTAGCCATTGGTGAAACGCCCACTTTCGAATCCTTATACCCTTATCCGCCCGGCTGGGCCGGATATTGTCTAGTCGTGAGTTATCCCCATGTACACCAGTTGCGTGTCCTCACAGCGCTATTCCTCCTATCTTCAGGCACCTTCTGCTAGTACGACCCTTCTCGCTGTGTCTGGTCATGCGGATCAATGGGCGCTGTGCTCGAATAGTACGGCTGGAGGACGGGTTGATGTGATTTACCGTCCGGTTATGGGCCATCCCCATTATAATATCGCGAATTGCAGTCCTGTCACTATTGAACTTATTCCTTGAATTAGGCCAGAGGTTGGATATACTGAACAGATCTCCAGTATGTATGTAGAGAGGAGCTAAAACGTGTGTGTGGCGCGATCTTTGTACCTGGATCACGGCTTTACTTTGTATCGAGGCAGCTGACCTCCAACTCTTTGCTTCACTTTAATAAGACATATTTCTCATGCACACACCAGTTGACACCAGCGCAATACTCTCATGGACTCAGACGAAGTTCACCTGCACGAAGAACTCGCCTACCCAACTTCCAAGCGTGTCAGAGTAGAAACAGCCTTCGGACTCATTACCGGTGCTCTTGCTAGAAACGGGACCGTTCATTTCCTTGGTGCGCTTTGAAATTCTACTTCGTTGTGATAGTATTTGTGTACCTGGGAACAAGAATCTGAGGCTGTTTTTTTGTTCTGTAGAGGTCCCGTATGGGGTGTATAAAGGGAGATGGCGCGATCCTCAGCCTTTGCCTGAGGATTTCAGGTACAAGGACCGAGAATATGTGAGAGAAGACTCGTGTATGTTGTCCTGTATATCTTGTATCTGAGGAGAGACTAACTGAGACGATCAGATTGCGCCCAGCCTACGAACGACGGACAAGCTCAAGGTAACTTGACCTAGTGCAAGTTAGTTCGCTTGATATTTATCCGAAGTAAGGTACGAAATTCGAGGATAAAGTCGGCTTAGGACGAGCAATCGAGGATTCGTCAGTCACAAATTACCCTCAAACTTGAACCATATATCCTGATCACTTGTCCATACATAATACAGTCTATTCCTCAACATCGGTGTTCCCAGAACCTTCCAGGATCAGAAAAATCGCAAGTTCCCAGTCAAAGTCTACATCCACGGCGGTTTCCTCCAATTCGGGTCTCCACACGGTCTAAGCTCCCAGCCTCAGTACATATGCGCAGAGCGTAATGTGGTATGGGTTAACGTCGGTTATAGAGTCTCCGTCCTTGGATTTCTGGCGTGCGATGAGCCGAGGATAGAGGGGAACTATGGGTTTAAGGATCAGTGGTTGGCTCTTTTGTGGATTAGGGATCATATCTCTTCTTTTGGAGGTACTATATATCTTGTCCTTTCGTTGGGATGATGAATCCTGATCGACTTTCATGATAGGCGATCCGAATAATATCCAACTAACTGGGTTATCTGCTGGTGAGTTAATTTTATTTTCCATTTTTGCCTTATCTTCCTCGTTCTTGTTACGATTGGATATTGAACATTGAACCCCCCGACAAATAGGTGCACATTCCGTTCACCAGATCCTGCATCACGTCTCTCACCTTCCCCACGGCGTCCTTTCGCCCTTCCAATCAGCTTGCCTTCAATCCAATGCCATTCTGTACGCACACTTTTCTCTTCATATCAGTCTCAACAAGTCCATTGAAGAACGCTTGCTTAGCCTCGCACCAAGAACGGGCACAGACCTACGAGCACAATACCAGCTTCTATGTCATAAATTCGACTTAGATCCAAACGCGACCGATGCTCTCGAAACTTTACGCGATCCTCAACAAGTTTCTGCGAAAGCGCTGACGGACCTCATTACAAGTGAGGCTCTAGGCGAATACGGTACCTTCCGCGGATGCCTCGATGGCGAGTGGTTGCCTACAGCCCCGGATCCGATGGAGTGGCAGAGGAGTGGTGAGTTTGCGAGAAGTTTGAGGGAGAAGGGGGTGAGAAGCGTTGTTACGGGGCATGTGAAGGATGAGTGGTGGGTAGTTATTTATTCTTTGACTTTTCTTTTACTTGTCGTTAACGTGAAGACTTTAGGTACCTCTATGCTTTAGCTCACGAAATCACCCAATCTGCCGACGTAGCACTCAACCTACGCCGTTATTTCCAGTCAGAAACAGTAGATAAGCTCCTCAAACTCTACCCTCCACTACCCAGCGACACCTCGTCCAAAGACCAACTATTCAAGTTCTTCGGTCAAGTGCTCAGCGACGCCCAAGTGCATCTTCCTGTTCGGATTCTGCATAGAGATCTACATGCGGCTGGATTTCCAGCTCTTCAGTACCGGATTCATTGGTCGCCTGAGCAGCATCGTAAACTTGGTACATACCATCCTTAACCACCCCCTACCCGTCCGTTTTTTGCTCTGACTAATGCAGACTGATGTTTATACTCAGGCCAGTATATCACTCACGGAGCTGATAGACTGATCTGGATGTATAGACTTCCTCAGCTTCACGAGGACCAAATCCCTGTCGTTAGAGCTTGGCTTGACCAAGTAGAGAAGGAGATCGAACTTTTGGAACAAGCAGGAAAAGCAGGACGAGGAGAGCGTGAAGTGTTAGTACTTGCTGGTGATAGAGCCATTTCCTGGGAAGTTGATCGTGATTGGTCTTCAGTTATGAGACTGACCAAGGCGCTCCCTGGGGAAGTTAGAGCCCACTATATCTGATGATGAGCATAAATCAAGGGGTGGTGCATAGTATTTGGTGTCATATGGGGTATTTACAAGATGAGGGCGAACGAGCCGTGCATGTAGGATACAAACAATTGATGAGAATAGGCTGATATGGGCATTATTTAAGTTACTATTAAAGGGGCCGTGTCCGAACTCGTCCTCTGACTCTGGCTTCTTTCAACTCTGACCATAGTCGACTGGGCCCAGCAACAGTGGGACCATCAGCAACCGAACCGTCAACGTTAACATCAGGTTCGCTGGGTGCATGATCGCTCGAATGCTTCGGAGTCCATAAACCTGTACTTCCAGCCCTCTTCTTCGTCGAAAGGGCAGTCGAAGGTTCGAATGACGGCCTTGATCCCCATCTCACAGGACTTGGCTCTCTAGCCGCATTGTCACAGCCTGTTGAGGCAGGTAAAGATGTACCACCATTAGTAGGCGCAAATGGCCGTACACCGAAACTTGATCGTGTTGGGCTGAGTTCCCGGAAAGAAGGACGCGTAGGACTAGCTTCTGAACGAGTCGTTTTCCAGGCTGGTGGCCGGTCGAGTAGCCCCGTCAAGCCAGTTCTGACTTTCAGGGGTTTTCTAGACATCGGATGAACACGAAGTGCGGATAGAACACGTTCGGGACTTGCAGAACGAGCTCGGTTGAGCAGTAGTGGAGGTATAGGAACATCGTTATCGCTGTCCTCTTCCTTGTCTTCGTCTCCGTCGCTGTCCTGTTGGGTCGCCTCGACGCCAGCTGTCTTGGTCTTAATAGGGAGGGCTGGGTGACGCGGGGTCGCTGGGAATATACTGGATTGAAGAGTTGGTCGGGGAGACTTGTGTCGATTAGTAGTTGGCAATCTCAAATAACGTGCGCGGCTGTTGTTTGAGAAACCACGGTACAATCAGTACAGTCCCTTCCCATGAAACAAACAGTATTAGCAGAAAGACCACTTACGCCACTGCCTTCAGAGCCAGTTTCTTCTGGTAAACTTCGGACCATTGTTTAAGGAACTTCGCTGTTGGGGGTACTAGTTAGAACTACAAAACTGTTTATCGAAGGCTTTAACACACTCAGAACATGTTTGCGATCCATCTCTCTAGCCTCCTTGGCTTGCAACGCCCGAGGCATAGCTGCTCTCCACACTCGCCAGGTCGAAGCTTTCAAATGTGCAGCATGGAAACGAATAGCGGGTAATGACTATCCAGGAAGAAGGGACATAAGTACAGGCAAGATGAGCAAAACAAACAAGAAGATAATATACGTTTGTTTTGGAGTGCCAAATACCAAATGCTCTCCAGAGAAGATTCCTTTCCATCTGTACACCGACAGCAACTTTCTGTTACAACGGAATCAATTCAGGGGACAGCAAAGGAGATGCAAGTGACCACGTACGATTGGTTGCAACTTCTGGTCGCAAAATTTATCCCTCCATTTATCCCAAACCGCCGTGAGCTGCACTAATCTCATGTCTTCCTCTTGTTCACGAAGCTTGAGTTTCCGTTTACGTGAAGCCCGTGCAGAGGTAAGCCAGCGATGGAAAACACGCGTCATAAGCTCTGCACAACAAAAACTTTCAGTGAAACATGAAACAACCGAAGGGATGAGTTACGAGACCTTCTCGCTTGACGAACTGATAACTCTCCAGAAGGTTGAGCGTTTCGACGTGCCTCTCACATTCGGCTTTCCACCTTCTGAAAGTTTGACTAGAAAGAAATATCAACATCATTAATATCTGTAGGCAGCAGAAAGACATATTTCTTACCTAACAAGATCTCCTTCGTACCGCTGGATAACTTCTAACTCCCGGAGCTTGAGGTCAATAACACGATTTGTCCAACGATCTAGTGCATATTTCATCACCCGCTAATCAAGACAAATGGTTAGAATCCATCAACTATTTTCACCGGCATACGAACATACCCGTTCCAATGTGAATCTGACCATTTCCTCCGCCATCTTGCACTGTCTCTGTCTCCTCGTTTTCACCCACCATTCTGCAGAGAGAGAAAGGATAATATCAGTCATTCGCTTCAAATTGAGAGCAACAATAGTTGCATGGAACCTACCACGCAGTACTCTTTTCTTTACCCTGCCTTCCCATTCATTCAACTTCGCCATCCTTCTTTGATCTTCGAGCTTAAACTTCCAAAGGGCCCAAGCATTCCTCACCACTGCACGCCTCCTCTGTGTCCTAGCTTCTTTCGCCATTTTGCCATGGTTATGGAGCCCGAGACGCCATTTGACTATAGCACGATAGAGAAGACTCTTATCGTTGAAGGATCCAGCAATTTGGTAATCGTGCCTACATATCTCTAGGCGTTCTTGCCATTGTCGGAAAGCGGTCAAAATAGAGGACGAGTTTGGGCGACCGTGGAAGGCTATGGCACGAGCTAAGAGAGAGCGGTATGAATACGTTGATCCCAGATTGTGGTAGCAACTTGGATTGAGTTGGACAAACCATTCTCAGATTGATGATATTGGATCTTGGCCCGCCATGTATCCAGTACCTGATGCTGGGTCCGAACAGATTTAACCCGTTGTAGTAGCTGCCCTCGCTCTTTCGCCTTCCATACACGGGCAACAGCACGTAGAAGAAGATCGTCTTGACGCGAAGCGTGTTTGAGGGCTCTCGCTTCCATTGACTTGAGAAAATATGATTATAGGAGAAGAACGATGAAGATATAGAGGGAAACATACATGAACACGAGCCTGAGCTGCCTTCCATTTCGCTATGCACTGCTTTAGTAAAGATAGCCCATGTAAAGAGTCGGCGTAATCGAGTTCTAGTCTATAGAGTTAAATTCACAGTTTAGCTATCCTGATCTGTGTAGAGGCAATAAATACTCACTTGTTCTCCTTCCAATGCTGCAAGGACCGCTTCACAATCCCTAGGTCGACATGATCCCTAACGATCCTCTCACTCTGCCTCAATCTCACCGCCCTCTTCCACATCTCCCAAACTCTCTCCTTCTCTCTACCCCCTCTAGTACCCCAAAAGGCATCCGCCTTGCCTATCATTCCACCCAGTTGCTCCAGCCCACACCTCCATTTGAACAGACATCTCAACGCAAGATTATGAGAATATTGTGCATCCGCGCACCGCAATCGGTATGCGTACCGCCATGTTTCCCAGGCGTTGCGAAGGGCGAGTTTGTCTGTGCGTTGTTTGAAGAGAGCTATCTTAGCCCGTATAGAGGCTCGCCATGCTTCTACCTTTGCGTGACGATGTTTCTCTTTCCACCGAACGAGGGTATGGAGGTAAAGGTGATGGTTGTACATAGCATCGGCGTGCTGATAATCTGAGGTACACCCACGCCATCGGTTGAGGTATTTCTTCAACAAGAACGTAAAACGTCCAGCGTCTACTTTAGCTTCTTCTTCCTGGACAAGCGACCATGTGTTAAGTTGGAAATCGAAGGCGAGGTAAAGAACCTTAGACGTACCCTAAGCAGAGACAAGTTTGCTATCCAGATTCTCCAAGTCTTGGCCAACAACTTATCATCGCGGTACAAATCGGCTTCTTCCTCGTCCCTCGCCTGTCGAATTTTATTCCACGCAGAGTCTTCGTCGATCACGCTTCCTCTTCTCTGCCTCGCCTGGGCGATGACCTGACGCGCAGAGGTGGGAGAAGGAGCATGCTGCAGTATAATCGGTACTTTAGCCTTGCCTTTGTCTAGTATGGATGCGACAGGGGGCTCAGTAGACGGAAAAGGACGTAAGTTCGAAGGGGGGAGGGCAGATCGATAAGAAGGTGGTTTAGACGAAGGCACGGGAGATAGGTATGCTTGATCAGTATCGCCCTCGGATGTTTCTTGGCTATTGCTGCTGAAGACGAGAGGTGGGGCAGACGCCTGAGGGTTTCGTGTCAGGGCTCTGAGACGCGACTGGGATGAAGATGCTGGTGTTGGTAACGCAAATCTGGATTTTCGAGTTCGGTTGGGCGTAGAATGGTTAACAGGAGACGATAGCTCGTTCTCTGTATCTGACGAAGGCGGCGCAACGTGATGAGATTTGGAAGTCGATTTCTTCGACTGCTGAACGTGGCTCGATTGTTGCTGCTTGACATTATTCCATTTGTCTCCCCAGTTCAGACCTTTCAGAGTCCCAAGCTTCAGTAATTTCCCATATAACACGACCTCGTGCGGATCCAACCCGCGTTTTGTCAACACATCATGGTAAGCCTTGAAGACAGTCAAGAACGAGGTTGCACTGGGAGAAGCACTCTGAATAACCGCATCGAGTATGTCTATCTCTTCCTGTGTGAGATTTGAGAGCTCTGTTGGGATTAGGTTCACCGAGGATGTGGACTGATTGAGCGAGCTGGCGAGCTGCGAGTACCGCGCTGCTGCCAGAGACATGGGCAGTTATCGTCACGTGGTAAGTGTAACATTGAATGACGCGGTCACGCGCGGGCGCAAGGCATCTGCCAGCACGATTTACGACAGATTTCATCAAGCACTCGCCTTCAAATTTTCCATCTCGCGTTTACGATGAGGTGCAACCACCGTTGATTATTTGATCGTAGGTCAAATACCACGTTATAGTGATACATTCCATGGTGTACACGAACATTGAGTTTGAACTATTGACCACCCCGACGGAATTTATATGCATGCTCCTACATAATTCAGTGAAGAGAGTAAAAAAACCGAGGTGCAGCTTTCCTGAAATATCTTCGAACCGTATGTTGATCCCCCTTGGGCGATTGTTGTCTCTTCACGATTCATGGGAAGCGTACAACATATTATTACAGTATGAACTACCATAGAAATTTGAATTATCCCCACGAACACGAACCATGCATTCATCATTCAACACTTCGATTGAATCAATCTGCTCCTATTACCAATGGAACTGAACCTGGCACGTTCTCTGAGGGAAGATTTTGTATCAAGGGATCCGCAAGGTCACTTGTCTGCTTGTCCATTACAATAATGAATAGTGTCAGCGTTGGGCGTGGAAAAGAAACTTTATCCAAGCAAGTGAGTTGTCGCCACTCTTCATGATTTGTCGAGGCGAGGTCCGAGGATCTATCTTATGTAAGCCGTTAATTACGTGTTCGTGTTGCACCCGACACGTGTCGTGATTTGACCTCTGTGCTGATCGTCATCTCAGTCGCTCTCTTCGACTCACATCCCAATCGAAATTTGTCTAGGGATCCTGTTTTATTTGATCAAAGAACCAAACGATTACATTTACTCTATGGACTTGTGCTAATCTTGAATTCTTATGGGCTCTTAAGTAAATAGACCACCAGGAGTTCTGTGCGCCAATTGTGCTTGACTTGTATCCTTAACGGAGTTACCTGCTCTGGGTTTGCTGCAACGAGGCATTTAACAATACCCCTCAACACGTAAACTAACTTCCAATTTCCTTAACGGTACCTCTTCTGCGCCCCAACGCCGGATACGTCATCTGCACCTCCGTAGGTCGCAGCAACGGGGGCGGGATCCTCTTAAAAGAGAGCCAAAGCACACTGAAACTTTCTCAAGCTCTTCGCTCCTACTTCCTCTCCTATCTTCTCTTCTGCTCTTCCCTCTCACACCCTATCTTAAGAAATGTCGATGAACGGCCCTGCCCCAGCTGTTATCTGGTTCAAGTCTGACGCCTACACCGAGGACCCCCATGTCCTCGACGATGCGTTGGAGGCTTTGAGCAAGGCCGATGGAATGCAAAAGTAGGTCTCTACTCATTTATATTGCTACCAAATTGTGACTAAACTTGTCAATCTTCTCAAGGACATTCACAGGATTCGAAGTCTCGGAGCCCCATCTTGGTTTCTGGATTACTCGTACGTTTCTTTTCTCACTTACTCCAGATCTGCAACACCAATGTTCATCACATGCAAAACTCACAGTCTGGAAATCATATGGACACTACAAACGCTTCATGAAAACCGACGCCTCCAAGCAGGTCTCCTCGACCTTCAGATCCATCCTCGACGAACAGCCCAACGTCAACCATGTCCGCCTCCCCACCAACATCGACCGCCCTATGAAGGCACCCGTCGTTGAGACGGTATATATCACTGCGAACCCTGGTCGTACTCGTGAGTCGTTGACGACATTGATGGATAGGTTGACGGTGGCCTTGAGGGAGTCTGAGGGATGTCATGATTCAAGTTGGGGATACTCAATGGAGAACGATGCGATGTGGGTTGGAATCATCGGTTGGGACTCTGTCGAGGTACGATTTACTTGGTTCCTTTTTCTTTTCCTCTAAGCTAATGCTCACATTTCATCGCCGTAGGCTCATCATCGTGCTCGCTACGAGCCCGAGCTGAATGCTGTCATTACAGAGATTCACTCCATCGCAGATATCAAGGTCAAATATGGAGAACTCACCCCTTACGAGCAATCCTTGTTCTAAAATTTAGTTGTATCACGACTGCCATGTACTGTGTAAATTATGCTGTATCTGTCAATAGCTTGTGCTATCCATTGTTTCATCAGTTACTACCTCTCATCGCAGGCGCAGGCCTTGATTTATCCCAATCTTGGCGATAAAATGTTGTTAGTCTTAATAGCTCAGTGCTGCTCTTCCGAGCTTTGATAAACAGCCATAATCAAGGGCGCTAATGTTTCAAAGCTAGTCCAGGCATCATGCACAAAGTAAAGTACATGGGTCAATCAGATTCAAGTGAGAAGACAAGTAAAGTACGAGGCGAGTTCGTGTTCCAATACATCCTGCTCGTAACATCTCACCGGCTGCGAGAGTAGCCAGGTCTGCCATACTGTAACATTTTAGAAGAGATGAGAGTGTGACAAACCATGCCGTGGCCATCAAATCAGCACCCACTAGTATCAAGCTCGATACTGTACTGATTTTGCCGCTGTTTTCTTTCAAATATGATTTTAATGTACAAAGATCTTGGGCTTTAAAAGTGCACACTATACAATGACATGGATTCAAGTTGAATTGAATCTTCAGCAATACAGAAGTACCACAGATGATAATTTCACGAAAAAAGCAAAACCGAACTCCACGAGAGACTACTTTACTGGGGTGAACCTCCACCTCTGGGCCAGCCAGGACTGAACATAAGGATTTGTGATAGGCTGCGATAAATTTTACAACAGGTTAGCTAAATTCATTAGCTGATTGCAACAGTGTTGGTTGACGAACCAAGACATGATTGATGTTTATTCCTTGGCCCTCTTCCAACACCAGGAGCGGATTGGATATCATTGAATCCGCGCATATGCTAAGTGCTGTATAGTGAGCAAGATCTATTACTGAGACAGATAGAAAACATACATAAAGTCGGATGGAGCCCCAGGAACTCCATACAGGCGGCAGACATTCTTTTCGGACGAAATTGGGCCCCAGTGGAGAGATAACGCACACCGCGAAACTTAGAGACGATTAGGGCACCTCCCACAACGTGTTCGACTGAGAACTGGGGGAGGATTGCATGTCAATTAAATCGCTTTGGTAGAATATAATATGAAACGACAAACCCTGCGTTCCCGGTTCTGATGAAAACCAGCAAAAAGCCAGAGGGGTGCCGTCCTCCATATAGTCTCGGAGAAACTCCAGAGAGCCCATTTTCCGCCAGTGGAAACGCTACGAGTAGTATATTCACCATCTGGTAGTTGGGTTCGAGCCTGAGTCCAAGAACAGACCCAACATAGCCTCATCGCTGGGCTCGTCGAGCGATCTCGGAATCGATTCATGCGGGACATCCAGAACAGCTGCGTCATCTTCGTAGGATATGAGCACACAATACTCATTCGCATGCGTTACATAGAGAAAATTACCTGGACCGGGCTTCCGTTGATCACTCAGACGGTGAGTTGATTAGTACGAACATTTGGTAGAGGCACTCACTTCTGACTCTGAACGAAAGAGCGCCTGAGATATTAAGAACCTTGATATAGTTGCCTTCATCGAAGGTAAATTCATGGTGTATTGCAACAGGAAATACAATAAGATCCCCAGGTAATACGGCGAGTCGAATGCAGGTAACTCTTTCTGCGGGGAAATATTATAGAACACTATGGCCTGATGAGCGACATAAGCCCTTACCAAGGTGGACATCGAAAAAACCGCTTCCACCAATATCCAGATTCTTGTGGTCGTTCTCCTTTGCGATTGCGCTGATTTTGCCTGCAGAACCATTGATTGGCAGAATCCAGTGCCGAATATTGATCTCCTGCAAGACCTCATCGGACACGGGTAGTGATGGATTACGATCGTGGGGTAAGCGTTTGTCTCCTGGAAGATTGTCGTAGTAATATGCCCTCATAACGAGCTAGAGTAGTAGGAGAAGATGAGGGCGATAAGCAGTAAGGTGATATCGATGCCCTAAACGAGTACCATCCGCTATCTGCCGAAGGGCAAGGCTAGTATCATTGTATCGGCTGACCCTATGGTATGGCTTGAAGAGAAGCCCCTCAAGGATGATTTGATTCGCTGACTACATAATGACAGTTCCCCAATTGCTTTCACGAATGACAAACGCGCGAAGGCTTGACAGGTTTCGTCACAAAGCAGAACTTAGCTTTGTACGTAGATCCCATTGGAGGATTCTGAACTGGTGGTGAGAGGACCAAGAATCCCGACTGCCAACCTGTATTATGAGATGAAAGGCATTCGTCAGAGAAGCCGGTCCTTTCTTCTCCTCTTTCCTGTGGTATCAAAGAATCCAGATCTGCATGAAAACCTGATAGAAATTCTAGGGTTTACAGTTTTCCAAGTTGAGCTGTAACATTGAGCTAGGTACAGGACGGAGTCCAAAAAGAGGGGGGCAAAACTACCCCTCCCCGGTAAGTTAATCCTGAAAGGGCATATAATGAGTAGGAGAACTGATATAAAGCCGAAGATGCCCTTACATATTGAGGAGTAGTGGTGCTTTCACTGTGGGATCTTGAATGACGCTTGGTTCGTTGGAATGAATGCACGCAATCTGCGCAAATGGACAAGCCAAGCCAGGACGGAGTCAACCATCAGTCAACAACAAGGCCATGGATTGACGAGGGCTGTGAACCCTCCAAAGCTGTGACCAGCTCAAGAATCGTTGATCTGGTGAGGTTTTCCAGACAGCTAGTGACTTCGAAAAGCCCTGCCTGTCATGTTGCCTTGGATTTCTTCCAATCCTTGTTCATCTCCAATTAGAAGGGTCTTGTAAAACCATGAGATAGATATGCGATGAGTATAGATAAATGTGAGTTACATCTCACCGGATGCGAGAGTAGCAGACTACTAGGTTGGTGTAATGACCATAGCGTTTCGAAAGAGCTGCCGATGGCCTGCCGTGGCCAACCGAATGATCTGGCTAGCGCTTTGATTTCACTGTGGCCCCTTCTCACCGTCAATGTGGCTCCTCGGCCAGAGTTCAGAAAAATGGTGCCCATCTTTGTTGTTTCTTTCCTTCGTACCTTGCTGTGGAGAAAAACTGATCCATACTACTGGCATACGACAACGGCAATGAGAGGACAACTGAGGTGCTGTAGTGCAAGGACTTGAAAGAAAATGACACATCATACCACCACCACCACCACCACACCACATTCTTTCACACGACCTATACGCAATAGGACGTACCCAGGACAGCTTCAAAGTGTTCTTGAGTATTACAATTTTTTAAAATCCGGGCCAGGCGTGTCGCCCATGCTCTTCTCTCTGTCCCTCAAGGCCTCACGGCTTACCTATTACCTCCGCACTCATGCACCCGATCTCCCACACACTTATTGTACCCAACAGTTCTTTTGAGAACCCCTGGATATGATCCTACAAGTTTCAACGCGACGAACGCGTTGAGTCGACCCGATACTCTCCACACATCACACGATTTTACCTATCATCACACATCCACTCCCCCACACGTCCGCACTCATCAGCGCCGATCCCCCAAACTCCGTAAATTGTGTTTAAGAGTTGTCACGATGTTCAAACTGAATGATGCGTCGAGTCGACTTGCTGCCATCTACCACATCACGCTGCATCATTCAACTTTGCACTCTCCATTCATCCGCAACACGCCACAATTTACATTTGTTTAGTCATTCCATGATCGTTAAATCCAAACACTAGAAAGGCGCGTGAAAACACGAGAGGAAACACGAAACTGAGAGGACAGGCCAGGATCAGGCCGGTAACTCAAGTGCCCAACGTGTTAGATTGGTGAACACCGGTCGTCGGGGTCGGGAACAAAGACGAGCGGTTACATGCGATCACCTATCAAGTCTTTCCTCCAAAGATACATGCTCAGTAAAGGTTTGATTGATACGAATCAAAGCGTAGCAAAGGTTCTGATCTGGATTCTGGTACTGTTCTCTTTGAATCCGATTTTAGGAATGAAAGGTAAATCAAACACATTCATAACATTGTATCTACGGCGCCGTAACTTCGGACGTTAACAATGCCCACTCTACGATGACATGCATATGGATTCAAGTTGAATTGAATCTTCAGCACTATTTTCAGAACCACAACATGTCTTCAAAAAGAAAAACAGAAAAAAAAAACGAAGCACGCTCCAACTAGAGACTAGTGTACGGGAGTGAACCTCCACCTCTGGGATAGCTTGGACTGAGTCCCAAGAGGATTGGTGACAGGCTATGATGAATTTCACAAAACATGTTAGCTGAATTCATTAGCCGATTGTAATGTTAGTTGACGAACCAAGACATTATCGAGGTTCCTTCCTTGACCCTCTTCCAACACAAAGGGCGGGGAAGATATCCCCAAATCCGTGCAGATGCTAATCATTGATAACGTGAGTAGACTTCTAGCTGTTGATACGACAGATAGATAACGCACATAAAGTCAGATGGAGCCCCAGGAACTCCATAAAGGCGGCAGATGTTCTGATCGGGACGGAATTGGCCACCAGTGGAGAGATAACGAACACCGCGAAACCTGGAAATAATCATGGTTCCCTTAGTAGTGGGGTCGTGTTCGACTGAGAACTAAAGGAGGATTATGAATCGATCAAAACGCAGAAGATATAAACATGGAACGACAAACTCTGCGTTCCAAGTTCTGATGAGAACCAGTGAAAAGCCAGAGGGGCGCCGTCGTCCATAAAGTCTCGGAGAAGTTCCATAGAGCCCATTGTCCATTAGAGGAGACGCTACGAATAGTATATTCTCCAGCCGGTAGTTTTGTTGCTGTCTCAGTCCAAGGCGAGAGACCTGACAAGATTTCGTTATTGCTGGGGTTGGCAGGTGGCCTGGGAATGGAGGGATTTTTATCTGCTCGATCTGCAAGTGCTCGATCCGCAAGTGATAGATCTGCAAGTGCTAGATCTACGACTGGTAGATCTGCGACTGCTCGATCTGCGGTCGCTTGATCTGCAGCTACTTGAACTGGGGCTGTTTGATCAACAGTAGCCTGAACTACAGCGAGTTCGCTTTTGAGAGACATGATTCGATCTGTGTATGATATCAGGATATCAGACTCTGATTTGTATATGGTACATCGAGGAGACTAGTGCCTGGAATTGCGCTTCAATTGACGACTCGGATGATTAGCTGAGTTGGTACGAATCTTTGGTGGAGTCACTCACTTTTGATTCTAACGGCGAGAGTATCTGGAAGAGATGAAGAGCCTCGATACAGAGAATGAGAAAGGTATGCTGAAGGTGATGATGGAAAAGGAGATAAGCTGCAGAAATCGCTACATCGATATCTATACCGGGGTTTGAATCTGAGTCTGAGAAATTGGGTCCAGACACATGGCTACATGCGAGATATGAGCTTAAAATCTGACGAATGCAGTCGTCCCAAGAATTCAAGGTCAAGATTGGCGCCTGGCTGTGCGGAGGGATGCGACGCAGCGACGGTTATCTTATCACAAAGAAAACGTGCGGTTTCCCATCCTTTGGGTATATCTCCAGAACACTAGACACTATTCCATGAGTGGAAGTAGAAGAATCTGAGTTTTGGGTTGAGCTTGTAGACTTCTTTGCTTCGCCCAATAGCTGCTATGGGTTGGAGGAGGAAAGAGACCAGAGTGGCTAGGGGTAACACGGTCACGTGCATTTCAACGACAAAGAGTGAACGCGTGAGGCTGAATGCAGCGCTGAGCGCTTAAGCTGATATCTACTATTACTACTACCCACTAGTACAGCTGGTTTTTATATCATATTCGTGCATTCGTGCAAATGATAACCTCCTTTGGTATTGCTTTCTCCGCAGCTTCATTGGCTGTGGATACTTTCTAGTACATCAATCATGGGTTTCAAATCCATTGTTACGATTTCCTTGGGCACATGTATGGAATAATGCAAGAAAACATGAAGAAATCGTACAATTGTAGTACTACAAAGTGACAAAGGTTTATCCTCCCGCTACTGCAAACCAAAAGTTTTGCATCTCTTCCAGATTGCTGTAATGGTACTGCTTTCCTCTCCTTACTTGCTTCGCTTTCATATTCGGCTCATTTAACGCCTTGTAAGTTCCGTTGTGACGAACAGCGTATCCAATTGAATCTTCTGCCTCAGGTGAGAGTAACGCTACCTTGTATTTCGGTTGGATTGGACGGATGGGGGCTACATAGATTCCTTGAATTTCCTTCTGCTCGTCCATGTTGCTCCTCCAGTTCTTAGATCCGCATGATATCAGTGGCATGAATTTGATCTTGAACAGATCGTTGTCAGGGTTGTATGACATCACCATCCCGACATGTTCTCCGTCCATGGTGCTCAACGACCGCCTACCAGTGAGTAGTTCGTCTGGTACCCGTACTAAAAGGCCGCATCGGAGCAATCCCCTTTTCTGATGGCTTCCTTCCAGTGCAAACCGTGTATCCCTATTTTGATAGAGCTTCGAAATAAGACCATCTACTCTTTTTGGTTAGTTCATTTAAAATCTTGAAGATCATCTGCTTACATTCTTCCGGAAGGTTTGGAGTGATATTTACGTCGGGATGGCGCTCTTCGGTTGCTGACGTAGTTCTCGTTACAGGGTCCAGACAGAAGGGCTGAACGTGCCAGGACATTTGTTCGTCACTATCGCGCATCATGCTTGATAGAGAGGGTAGTGGTGTAGGCTTTGCAGAGCAAGAATTAAGTCGCTGATAATCGTTATGATTCAGAGTTTTCGATTCTAAGATGGCAATGTGTCAGGCCCCATGTTTGCTGTGAATAACGGATTTAAAGTTGGAGTCGTACCGTTTGCTGTATTTGAAGAAATGGACGTCGAGAGAAGATTCTCTATGGATGGTAGCATCATACGATATTTGGGAAGTGAAGCAGAAGGATTATTGTCAAGTTTCTAGGCAAATATTAGTTTATCTATAGAGGGATATCTTACTACATACCTAAATGAAGCCCTAGGTGATGAGAGGCGCGACGAAGTAAGAAATATTTGATCACGCTTGACTTTCCGACATTAACGTGGTTATCTTGTGATTATGTAATGATTTTTGACCATGACTATACCCTTACGCACCGCGGAGTGCGATGCGACCACGAGGTGCTACAGCTCTTTATATCTTCCACAAGCATGAAACGTATAGCAAAACCCAAGAGACGCTTCAGGAGTGAGACGACTAGGGCACACGCAGGCTTCAACAGTGCAGTAGCCCTGGATTTTCACGGTGCCGAGATCAGTTAAGCACATATTACAATTCGCAGTATCCTGGTAACTCATTAGAATGAGTTAGACGCAGGAGGAGCTGTGGGTTCATATAACTCACAGGTGTACAATTTCAATGGCAAGAGTTTCAGAAGCTCTCGCTCCAACAATTGACTTATGATGGGTGCTTTCAGCACCGATCCATCAGAAAGTGGATCTTTGTCGAAGAATTGTGAGGGTCGTTTTCCTTCATCTCAACAACGACCTTACATGTTTGTCAGAGTGAAATATTGGGTCCTCATCTCGCCCACGATGCTCGGCTTGGAAGTTTCGAGAAAGAGCCCTGTTGTCCCGGCACACGTCAAGATATTCTTGAACATATTGCTTCATGGGTCTCGGGAATTGATAGCAAGTCCAACAACTTCCTTCCGATCTCCAAGCAGTGCCTGTGTATCGTTGGTGTTCCAGGTAGCGGAAAGTCCACAATCGCAGTTACCATCGCGTCTAGGGGTCTTGAAATAAAGTCTCCCGGATACATCGTCGCTCATTACTTCATCCGTCGGGGTGTCGATTCTACCACAAACTCAGGTCGTGTTTTTCCATCCATTGCTCACCAGCTCGCGCTCCTCTCACCTAGCATGGCAGACTGCATCCATAAGTCACTCACAGACTCATCGTTCAACGGCATTAACAAGCTCGATCAACTGGAGAAGCTGTTACTGGAACCTATCCGGGCACATAAGGATACGGTTCTTATCATTCTCGATGCTGTCGACGAGATTTCAAAACCAGCTGAATTCGCTTCCATCCTCTCCGGTCTCATTCGTGAGCTACCTTGTAATGCTCGCCTTATTCTGACCACGCGTAATGAAAATGATATTCTCCTTAACCTTGGTCATGACATGGTGGCGAAGATTGGTCTTGAGATCCGCACGGTCGATTCCATTGCTGAAGTTCGGCATTACCTGGAATCGAAACTAAGAGAGGGTGTCAAGTTACACTTTGGAGATGCAGAAGCATGGCGTTCGTGGCCTAGCAAGGCTCAGCTTGATGCGCTATCTGATAGGGCACATGGCCTGTTTGTGTGGGCTGCCACAGCGATCAGATTCATCGTCCCCAGGATTCGGATTCAGGGAATGGCACGGCGAGATGATGTACTGGCGAATGTTGTCCGGATAGGTATGGGAGAGCTCACGGCTTTGTACATGTTCATCTTAAACGAGGTTTTGGGCGATGAGGCGCTCGATCCTACACGCTTGGATCATATCAAGCAAGTGCTTGGATTTCTCGTTGTTGCAGGAAAGCCACTCCCTATTTCCGTGATTCTTGCGTTCCTAGACATTAGCAGCGACATCTTCGATGGGTTACGGTTTATGGAGCTAGCCCGCAGCCTAGTGATCTCTGGCATGAGTCCCATAGTCGAATCTACTACTCCCCAGATGCACAAATCCTTCGTCGACTTTATCACGAGCCACAACGCTGGCAAGTTCAAAATTGACGCAACTACGCACCATAGCCTTGCTCTGACCCATGCGCTTCAAAGGATGAATGCCAGACTCTGCTTCAACATTTGTCAGTTAGAGTCATCGTTTCTACCTAACCATGCTGTCAAGGACCCGACGATTGAAGAGCGGGTAGCACTGCTACCAGTGGACTTTGTCTATGCGTGTCAGTTCTGGGGCCATCACCTACATCACAGTGATCTAAACATTAGGATTGACAGTGATCTGCTGAAGAACTTCTTACAGAACCTGTTTCTGTTCTGGCTGGAGGTGATGAGCTTGACAAAGACGATAACCATCGCAAACGGTTCGATGACATGGTTAGAACAGCGACTGATGGTAAGTGGGGTAATTTTTGAGATGAGGCATCCTAAGAACAAAAGACGCAGAACAGTGACATGGACAGTTCTTTTCTCTTATTTGCGAGGGATGCGACCAGATTCATTGCTACGTTCGGACAATGCATAGAGCACAGCACCCCGCATGTGTATATATCGACATTTGCGTTTGCCCCAACAGAATCGCACATAACAACGCACTATTGGAGGAAATCACGCCAGCTCGTTATTCCGCCTGGGCTGGGGAGACGAGTAGTGTGGGAAGGCTGTATCGGTGTATTAAGAGGTCATACAAGTATAGTCTGGTCAGTTGGCTTCTCTTCAGATGGACAGCGGATAGTCTCCGGGTCTGGTGATGGTACTATCAGAATTTGGGATGCAGAGACTGGTGTCAGTATTGCTGGACCTATCGAGGGTCATGAAAGCGCTATCTATTCAGTTTGCTTTTCTCCCAACGGGGATCGAGTCGCTTCAAGCTCTCACGACAGGACGATCCGAATCTGGGATGCAGCCACTGCTGTTAGTATTGCTGGTCCTTTTAAGGGTCATACAAAACCTGTCGAATCAGTTTGTTTCTCCCCCAATGGCAACCAAATTGCCTCAGGCTCTGCGGACTGCACGATTCGAATGTGGGATGCAGTCACTGGTGCCTGTGTTGCCGGTCCCTTCCTCGGTCATACAGACTCTGTCAGCTCTGTTTGCTTCTCCCCCAACGGACACCAGATTGCTTCAGGCTCTTGGGACTGTACCATCGGAATCTGGAATGCAGCTGCTGGTGCCAGTATTGCTGCCCGCTTCCAGGGTCATACACAACGAGTCACATCAACTTGCTTCTCTCCCAACGGTGAATATATTGCTTCAGCGTCACATGACAGAACCATTCGAGTTTGGGATGCAGCAACGGGTGCCAGTCTTGCTAAAGCTTGCCTAGGTCATATTGTAGAATCAGTTTGTTTCTCCGCCAATGGAGGCCGGATCGCTTCAGGCTCTGCAGACGCCACCATTCGAATCTGGGATGCAGTCACTGGTGTCAGTCTTGCTCATCCCTTCCAAGGTCATACAGACCACGTCACATCAGTTTGTTTCTCTCCCAATGGAGACCGAATTGCTTCAGGCTCTGGGGACAATGTAATTCGAATCTGGGATGCAATCAATGATATCAGCATTCCTGATCCCTCCCGGGGGCATACAGATCACGTCGCATCAGTTTGTTTCTCTCCCAGTGGAGATCGAATTGCCTCAGGCTCTTGGGACAATACCGTTCGAATTTGGGATGCAGCTACCGGTGCCAGTATCGCTGGACCTTTTCAGGGTCATATGAAAATTATCAAATCTGTTTGTTTCTCTCTCAACGGAGACCAAATTGCTTCAGCCTCCTGGGACATGCAGACCATTCAAATCTGGGATGCTGCCGTAGGTACCAGGATTGCCTATCTTTCCCATGGTCATACAAAATGGGTCACCTCAGTTTGCTTCTCTCCCGATCGAGCTCGCATCGCTTCAGGTTCTCGTGACAAGACCATTCAAATCTGGGATGGAATAACTGGTGCCCGTATCGCTGGTCCCCTTCAGGGCCATGATTCCGATGTCGAAGTAGTTTGCTTCTCTCCCAATGAAGACCGAATCGCTTCAGGCTCCTTTGACCACACCGTTCGGATCTGGGATGCAGCCACTGGTGTCTGTATCGTGGGTCCCCTTCGTGGTCATACAGACGTTGTCACATCCATTTGCTTCTCTGCCCACGGAGATCGGATTGCTTCAGGTTCCCGGGACAAGACCGTTCGAATCTGGGATGCAGCAACTGGTGCCAGTGTTGTTGGTCCTTTGTACGGTCATACACACTACATCCAATCAATTTGTTTTTCTCCCAACGGAGATCAAATCATTTCAGGCTCTAACGACAACACCATTCGGATTTGGGATGCAGTCACTGGTCTCATGATTGTTGGTCCTCTCCGGGGTCATAGTTTCCCAGTCACATCAATTTGCTTCTCTCCCAACGGACATCGATTCGCTTCAGGCTCTAATGACAGAACCATCCGAGTATGGCACACCAACTCCCTGATCCAACGTCCATCCAGCGTTCCAGGTCAGTTGCAATTTATCCTCGTCCTGACTGTCTATTCTGTAATCATTGACTTCTTGTCCTTCCTGCAGCATCCCAATCCAGCGCCTACACTGATGATTCCGAACTCAATAAGGATGGTTGGATAGTTGGTCCCAATGACAAATTACTCTTCTGGGTGCCTTTTATCTATCGACCTAATTTGTGGCGTCCGTCGAACACTGCGATCATTGGGAGTGACGGTGTACGACTCGATACATCACGATTAATCACTGGCCGGGAATGGTTGTCGTTCTTCTGATCCCTTCCTCCGTAACGTTGCTTTCCCGTGGATTCGTCAGTTTCATTCGGTAATATCTTTATCGTGATTTCACTACCAGTTTTATTCATCCCCCTACCCACGCAGCCAACTGAAGTAATATGAACGTAACAACAATGGGATTGTAGTCAATACCAGTGACCTCAGTCAACCAATCAATCTCAAGCGGGATCATTTATCTCCTTGGCATGCTTATCTATATTTAAACACCATTTAGCCTAGGATACCAGCCCAAACCTCTTCCGACTTGGAGTAATTATCCAACCACTGGCCCCATGTATATCACTGTTGCCATCAGCCCACGACCTTTCGGGACAGATACAACAATTAATAGTAGTCGTAAACCCTCAGACTGCGCAGTGTGATAACCTGAAGATTAGCCAATGCTGAAGGACCCGATAAAGTTGGATAGATCTTACCTGCTCATGAGACCTAGCCTCTCCAACTACCTTCTGACTCACATGCGATAAAACAGCAGATTCAACGATCTGCCTGTACAAGCCAGCTTTAGGTGTTGTGTTATCTGCTCATTGAGGATTTTGACTGCTGTCTGGGGAGCAACTGCGATTGGACAAGAGGAGCAGTAAACCAAGAATCATAGAGTACAAATATTATACATACGGAAATTAGCATATAAAACCGCACAGAAGGCCAGTTTAGGGCATGCGTTTGATGGGAAGCTAATAGATTCGTGTTGATGATGACTACATTGATGACATGGAACCCAGCTGCCGCGAAGGAGTGGGATGCCTCTGGATGCGAGTATCAATCAATAACTAATCAGCAATGCGCAGTTTATCCACCTGCTCTGTGGGCGGCATGAGAGACAGGGATGTGTTCCGATGTTCAATCGCTTCTGAAAACTTTTCAGCGATGGGCCCTGTCAGGACGAGTATCCATGGAGAGGGAAGCATGAACGGGTCCTCACCTGATTACTGCCAAGTTCAGTGAAGAGCAGTCAACCAGTACTTTTTCACGGTGGATTTGGTGATAATGATCAATTACGAGAGGACAAACAAGACAGGTGAACCCAGGAAAATATCCCAACCGTCATGGGCCTCATCAGGATTGTCGCGGTAGTGTCCTTAGAGTGCATTGCCAACCACGGTTCATCCTCCATACGGGACCATATCGAAGCCAACGGATATGACCAAGAACGAGATTAATATGACATGTGGTAGCAGTTCCACGATGAGCGCTGCACGGGCGGAGGTCAGTGAAAAAGGGGGTAAGGGGATTGTGATGAGAGCAAACTTAGTCAACGTACGGAGATATCTGGTACGGTACCCTGTCTTTTGGAGAGAAAGCAGCTCACGCTCTGGTGGAGGCACAGTACCACTGGGAATCCATAAATTACACGAAGGCCTTGGATAGCTATAGGAGAAATATGCAGTCCATTACAAGACGCTATGGAACTGATAAGCAACTGGGGCCAAAGAAACTGTGGGGCAAGGACGGACAACATAGAGTTTAGTGCTTAGGAGAAAGGACGAGAACGAGTCATTATCCATCACCAAGCCATGCGAGTTCTGAGGTATGTACACCTTCGTCACAGTAGTCTCCCTTTAGGGGTTGCCTCTACAACTGGAGAAAATACAGCTGAGCTCAGAGACGTCGAGATCCCAGTGAAACTTACCATTTCTCTGGATAGTGGTTTGTCGCCAACAGAGGTACGTCAGTGCAAGTGGCGCACAGCAGACCTTCAAGTTCAGATGAGCAGCTGGTAATTATCCACAGAAGACGGACGTACATCCATCATTCGCACACTGAACACCAAAGTAGATAAAGGGAGTAGCACACCCATAAGGATCCATATCGACAAGATATATCTTCACAGCATAAAAGCACTGTTACAGAGGTGAAGCATAAGTGATGTCCCGAGGTAGAAGAAATAGGAAGGCGCACCAAGCAGCTCCCTTATTTCACCTTTATATCGTCTGGCGGTGCTTTATTCCCTTCAGAACTTGCATGATTGTAGTTCGTGTCGTCGCCAGTAGAGAATCCACTACGTTTCGCCTCATAGCCTACGTAGCCGAAGAAAAGTTGTCGGTAATGACATATCTACTTATCGTTGGATAGTCCTCAAGAAACGCCTTACCTCGTGAGCTGGAATCCCTTGGTGTACCGAATAGAGGATGTGCCAGTGGAGAAAAGGGGTCGAGGATGAATTTGTAAGGAACGTACTGCGAAGAACAGAATTAGCCTATCGAGAGCGTAGAGGGTTCGTATAACCATACCTCTTTCTGGGTCTGAGCCTCAGCAGCTTCGGCTGTAGCAGCAGAGTCTTGCTACAGTCACAGACGCAGTATCACAGCCATCTATCCAAAAAAACTGGCACTAGCACTCCCAATAGCGGCCACCCAAGGATAAAAGCAATAACCAGCTCCGTACCATCTTTACTTCGCCATTAATTCCGGACTCTGCCCTCCTATCCAAGCAAAACCCACACCCTTGTTATGCATTCAAAAACGCTTCATCCGAATGAAGATATGTGAAGTGTTTTGAGTATGTATGTTGTGACCCTCGGGTGAAATACTTGCGTGAAGGAGAACTCAGCGACGTCACTGGATGTCAACTCCACGACCTCAGCACAGATCCAGCACCATATGAGTGATAGCAGAGAAACCCTCGCAGAGCGATGGTAAAGAGATTATTTTCGCTGCCAGCAAAATTTACCAATAAAATCGGGAGTGAATAGGATAGTTTCACAACACGTCGATCCACGCATTTGGTTCCAAGTTAGCCATTTCCTTATGTGTGGTGGGGAAATGATCGCAGAGGTGTTGAACAAAGAAGGGGGCGGCTCATATAACGACGCAAGCTCTCACAGACAAGTCGAGTATGAGGACTATGAGCTGGCAAGATGAACTGGCAACCAACGTAGTAAGATTCAGAAAGCGGAGTCGTTTATAAGACTCTATATCAGGTCAACCGTCACAGAGAGGAGACAAGAAGATTATGATTACATAACCACGACCTAACTCTGATCTTGCAATAGACCACCTTTTATTGACAGTGATACAGTGCTTGGTGAAATCAAACCAGCCTCGTCTTATCCTGTCCATAAAACCTTAAGCTGAAGGCCTCAGAGGCTGTTAATTTATTTATCTATTTTAACCAGGACTGCATGCG
>CEMT01388260.1:1896-15296 GCA_900068985.1 Pterula multifida
ATCTTCATCTTCATCTTCATCTTCATCTTTGTCTTTGTCTTCCTCCTCCACATCCTCCTCCTCCTCCTTTTTCTCCTGGGGATTGTCATCATCACTGGAAGGTATGGTCTCCTTCCTCAGGTCTACTTGAACAAAACAACCACTCATATCACAGCCAGTGACATACACACTAAGCTCCCCTGCTGCTTCTTGGGCATCTGAGAGTTGATTCATTTTGTCCAAGCTGTAAGTCCAGATGTCACTAACTTCAATGCAGTCTCCCCTCCGAGTCTGCTCAGGTTTATCATCTGGCCAAGAGTAAGAGGGGAGGTGAACATGAACTGCAAGGTGATCAACCACATGCTCTGGGATCCTCATATCGAACACCTGGTGGTATGAAGGGAACTTGTGCCATCCAAAATCCTCCCAATGTGGCCATGGGAATACATGTGTGCCAGCGATGCTGTGGGCCAATCCTAGGCCATGCAAAGTTTGCAGTTCTGAAGGCACTAAAGTGTCTAATGCCTCCAGAGTAGGTCCTAACTCATAGTCGTCGTATTTCCTGTGGAACGGAAGCCGCAAACCATGGAGTCGCCTCATAGGATATATCTCCACTGGTCGTCGGGGTCTTGGAAATCCTCCTATGCTCGCTTGTCCCACATCGTTCCCTCTAAGCTCATAGGGATGTGGGCGTTGATTTTGATTGTTGAAACTCGAGACCACTGCCCCTGTTGCCATGCTACGAGGTAACACACGCTGCCCACTTGACCCTTTTGGATTCTGAAGCCAGTCACTAACTGCTAGTTTGTTCACAGGCTTGACCCTTGGAAATCATCCTAGTAGCCCTTTGACATAGCTCTCACAGTCACTGTTATCACTGGCAGGTGTTTCTTTCCCATCATCTCCAAGTACTTCTCCCTCATCCCCCAGTATCTCCTCTTTCTCCAATCCCTCAAACCACGCATCTACCCAAGGCCCACCAATCTCTTTTGCTGTAACCCTCTTGGCATGTTTGAATAACTTCCTGCCTCGAAGCCACTCAGTCGTTGTAGCTATTTTCTCCTCATCCTCTTCATCCTCTTCTCCATGATCCCTGCTCCTACTTGCACAGTGGATGCAATTGTTCGAAGCTGACTGCAAATTCTTGATAACCAGAGTGATTGCCAGTGCCATCCTCATCCTGATGCCTTGACGAAGCTCGGTTATCACCTCAATTTGCTCCTGAATCTGCTGGGATACAAGCTTTGGATAGCAGCTCATCAGGTACTGAAACTGGAGCTGGGCACTTGTACAGGCATCTCGCAGTCCCTGCATCATTTGCATTCGGCCCATGTGGAAACAATCCAAGTTATATGAAGGTGGAGTCCAGAGTCCATTGCTATCCAGGAGAAGTCCAGTGCTCCATATGTGGTAGAGGATCACTCAAGACATAGGTCCGCAGTCATAACCATTCTGCTTCCAGTCCACCTTCTTCAAGATCACTTTGCCATTGAGGTGCCAACAATGATACTAGCAGATGTGTCACCATAGACGCCCCCAGATCCCTCCTTCTTGAAGACTTTCTCTCTTCTTCCTCAATGAGCCCACCAAATAGTCCTCTCCAAACACATGAAGTTCAAGGTGCATCGGGTCCATAACAAAGGCACAGTAGTGATTTTCTGTTATATGTACCATGCCTGCCACCATCTTCAGTGGTGGGGTGTCCCCCAAGGGATAAAATCCTTTGGAAGAAGAGTTTCTCCTTCTCTGTGATCTCCTCTTTCCGCCCAGTTGTAAACATCAAGGGGTAGTAGTGGGGAGCAGGCTTTCCCAAACGTATCCATTCAAGAATGAGATAGTAGTCCAATGAAATGCCATCCACCCAGCTCATAGGTGAAAAGCTAGTGATCTCTGTTGTGATATGTTGGATCCAGAGCGGTTCAATCAGCCAGAGATCTAGAGAGTGCATGTGAGCATCAGATCAAATGTCATATCACATAATGGGGAAATCACCTAGCGCATCTACCTGGGCTTGTGCCATTATCGTGCCATCTTCATCTGCCATAGTATCCTGAGGCTCCTGCTGAGCAAGTGGTTCCTCTGGAGCAAACTCTGAGCCATCATCACCAGAGGTGGATGAAGATGATGAACCCATCAATGAAGCAGAGCTGGAGCTGTCTAACATCATTTGCAAAGTAATGCTGTGGTGGAAATCAGGGGAAATAGCTGGGCTAACATCTCTAATTCTGTTGGGTGGGGAGGGGGTTGAACTTTGAAGGATTATCTCTGAGCCAATCTGTGAATCTGGTGTGAAAGCAGGAGCGAGGGATGGTGGGGAACGCTGCATAGAGTAGGATGGGACAATGTCTTCAGAGGATTCTGAGCTCAGCATGTGCTGTGATACTACTGTACAGCAACACTGAGTGAATTCAGCACTGTCAGATCCAGTGTTATTTTGGCTATCGATGGGGGATGAGTGCCTGTTGTGGTAATGATGAGCAGCAGTGGGACTTTCAAGGCCAGTGTCCTGGCTGTAGATGGGCGACGAGTCAAGTAGATGTCGTCTGCCGTAATCAACATCGATAGGACTGTCAGATCCAATGTCTTGGCTGTCAATGGATGGTGAGTCCAACATGGGTCTTTTATGGGAACCAGCATTGATGCAATGGAGAGAAAATGTGGTGATATCATCTTCAGTGTTTGGGAAACTGTCCGTGGGTGAGGAAGGTGTTTGCATGGATTTTGTGCCAGAAGCATCACTCTCCGAATCAGCTTAGGCTCATGATCAGCTAGCAATACAGAGAATAATACTAGGTAGCACAGTAGAACTCTAACCTTGGCACTGGCTTGCCAATGCAATAAAGCTCGAGAGTTGATTGTCTGTAGCGGGGTTGTAATTTGGGAGGTAATTTTTTTGATACATCACGGACGTAGATCAACACAAGATAAGGAAATCAACCAAGTCTTGTGATCATCATTAATAAGCATGCACCAGTTCACACCAGTTCATACAGGTTCATATGGGTTCATATGGATTTGTATGTACTCTAGCAAAATCTAATCTACAATGCAGATAAGCATTGCAGACAAATAAAAACATTTTCTGGAGTGAGACCCTTGAGTATCTCATCAACAGATCCCACATCTAGATCTTCCTTCCAACTCTGTGGCAGTCCTTGCACCAACCACTGCCTGACCTTGAGGATCTTACTCCCTGTTCCCACTCTCTGCCAGCCCCATGGATCCCACATCTCTCCCCCCATACCTTGCCAGATTGGTGACCTGCTCATCTGCTCAGCCTCACTATACCCTCTCATGTTCATCCAAAATGCCTCAGGTAGAGTCCCCTGGGTACAGCAGTCCTTGTGGTACCAGATGCAGCATGATTCACACAGCTGCTGACGATCCTCTTCTGGGTGGTATGGTTTTTGGCAGATGCAGTGGGTTGTGATATTCTGACAGAGTTGAGGGAGAGTTAGCCAAAAAAATATAAAATATAAAATAAAAGTGGTTAAATAGATAAAATATTACCTCAATTTTAGAGCACTTCCCTGTATCAAGTGTCCACCGTGTCAGTCCAGCAAAAGACCTTAGCCTTGTCTGGTAATAGCCCAATGAGATATGGTTGTATCTAATGATAAATTGTACTTACCTTCCACGACACCTAATTCCACCAGATTATAGTGGTTTGACAGCAAGAGCTCTGACTTCCCCATGCAAGCTCTAGCTGCCAGACTATGGAAATCATAACAGGAGTGAGAAGGGTGTTCATCAGTTATTTGGTGAGCAGTAATAGGAAAAATGCAGGACTCACTCTTGGGCGCTGGTGGGAGGTGCGACCAGCCACTCTTTCCAATTGATGAGATCTTCAGAGGAGTAATACCACTGCATCTTCAGCCAGATTTCTTTTTTCCCTATCAATCCTCATTTGCTCCACCTTTCCTTTCCAGTAGGCAGAACCCTCCTGGCCTTGGTTGACACCCAGGTGGGGATGTGCGATGAAGAGGCTGGATCAAGAAAGGTGGTGTGGTTGGAATTAGAAATAATCATCCAGAAAGTCAACCAATCCCTTACTTCATGCCCACCCTTACTGTGAGTTCCACCTTTCCCTGCTTCATAATGGCTCCCTCTGAAACTGCTTTCATTTTCACAAACTGGTCAAATGAAGGAGCAGCACCAGCATTACTAACACAGGGTTGCACTGACTTCTTCATGGAGCTTATCCTCTTAGAAGGGCGGCTCTGGAGCCAGTGGTGAGAACCAGTCAAGTTACCAGACTTCTTGGAAGATTGACAAGCCATAAGGAGTTTTTCTTCAAAAAAAATAGCAAAGGGACGTTGATCAGGTCACATGAGATCAATAAGATTCATCAGAATTACATGGCAGATCAATGATGCTATCAGAGATCACCAGCCTGTCAGAACCCGTCCAAGTCCAGTACATGTTCTTCAAGTCAGAGATAGAATATGCTCTGCATCTTGGGGGTTGTTACACAAGGTAAACTATCTTAAAGAATAGTATGTTCCTACCAAATATTAGGTATCCAAAGCAATCCGTTTTCGCTATATATGCCAAAGACAATCCATCAAAATTTGATTATTATAAATATTGACACAAGGGCGTATAAACTCAGTGCACTAAACTGTACCTGATAACTACTCATATTCTAAGCAGGCATCACTAAATCCAGTCCATCACCCTTCATTTTGAAGCTCAGTGTGCCAATCCATTTCAGCTCCTGTGGAATACCATTGTTGTGGTCCTTATGCTTCTTGCACAGTCGGTTTAACGGACTCTGCATGATCTCCTGGGCTTGGGAGAGCTGATGTTTCTTGCTCTGCAAGAAGGTGGATCAGACACATACCATCCAGAGAAAGGAGCTTCTTACTAGCAGCCTGAGTGATTGGACTACCCACGAGGATGGTACATGGCGTCGAGAAACTTGCAACCAAGAGAATACAGCTTTGGCCTGTCCATCATTGTACACCTTGCTCATCTGTCGCCACCAGGCAACTGCGTCTTCCAGTTGAGTGGCTGAATGGAGCAGCTTACCTTGGTAGCCAAGAAGTTTGGCCATTCTGGAACACGCCTCCACAGAGACCTCTTCAACCTCATCCACCATCTCAACAATGTCCAACAACATTTTCTGCATGTCATTCAGCTTCCCACCTCGCATCTGTATCGTGAACCTTGCGCAGCAAACCAAGTAATCACAGTCAGTCACTGCACTCACCAACTCTTTGGAGCACCGGTACAGGTCATCAGTCATGCTGTGGTGTGCTAGCCAGCCCCATGCCAGACTGCTCCCTCCAGAACAGTACTCCACCTTCAATTTGGTCCACCAATTTCTGGTTATGAGCTCATCAGAAACAGTGCTGGGGCCATCCTGCCTGGATGTATGGCTAGACTGGGAGGTCTGAGAACCACCAAGTTCACTCAGCTGCAGGTTGGAGGCAGGGAGCATGGGGCGTAGTGCACTCTGGACTCCAACCATTTTGTGGCCTTTGGTTGGGCTCCCAGGAAAGGTACGCTGAGTGAGACAGAACACAACATCAGCATGTACTCTGAGACAGCCATATATGCAAACTCACATTAAACAAAGGTGTAGGCTTGGGTTTGAATGGTGTTCGAAGCATATTGGAAGTTACAGCCCCTTCAAAAGGCTGAGTGCACACTGGCCTTGGCTCAAACATAACTACCTAGCAGAAAATTATGTAGACCAGCGTCAAATAGATCTACAAGAGAAGCCTGACCTGCAGATGTTTGGGACTACCATCAGTGGATGACCGACTGATGTTCTCCATCAATCCATAAGTTTGCCCTGGTGCAATCTCTGGACCAGTCTGTAACTCATATCCCACCTTCACATCCAAATTCATTGGTTCCTGAGTCCTTGGAGTCTTTGGCTCTGGCATCTTTTCATCAGCCTTGGTCACAAGGTCATCATCTATCTCCATCTCCATGCTGACTTTACACTATCTATTAGCGTTGCCATCTAAACACTGAAAATCAATGCTTACCAGGAGAAGATCCAATGATAACTTGTCTAATATGTCATGCAGGTGGCTGAGGTATGGGTCCAATATCAAAGTCACTTTCAGGGGAAGAGTCCCTACCACGCCCTCCAGATTGTCTAGGGTCAATGAGATCCTGAGGCATACTCCTTGTAATAGCGTCATCCTGTTCCATTGATAGGTGATTGAAGGCTGTATCAACATCCTGCATGTGAGCAAGTATCAGTTCAAAGAACAGCATCAGGTAGGATAGACACAAACAAAAGTGTTATCCTCAGCCACTATGAATAGCTTTGATCAGCAGCAAGCAAGATAAGTTGAGTGAGTGTCACATTACCTGTTGTATGAGCTTTCTGCAGGTTTTGCTTCATCATTGAGAGGCCTGTAAACAGCAAAATCAGTGTCAAGGCATGGAAAGAGCTAGACACTGGATGGATAGAGCAAATAAAAGATGTGAGTGGATTAAAAGAACGTCAATGGTGGGCAGATTACCAAGATAGTAGGAGATATTACAGTATCCAAGAAATATTAAACCATTACTCTACTGCTACTTACATTGTCTAGCCTCCTTGCCTCTCTTCTGTTGCCCCTCATACTCACTGTCTGACTCGCTGTGCCTCCCTAAGGAAGAGTGGTGAGCTAATATAAGCACAATTACTACTTGACTGGTGCTTACCTCTCCTGACTTTGATTGGAATGGCTTCTTCCTCAGACGAATGGTCACCTTCTTCATCATTATCCAATGCCTTCTCCTTTCCTGAGTTCAATGGAAAATCAGTTACCTGTGGTCTGATAACAACTCTATTGGAGCTTACCCTTTCCAGGCGCTGCTCCCGCCTGGGGAAGATCCTCAGGAAGATCCTCAAGAAGATCCTCAGCGAGGTCATACTTCGGGTCATCAAAGTCACTGTCAGGTGGACTGGGTGGCCCTAAGAAAATTGAAATAGTTAGTGGCGAGTGGCTGAGACAATATCTCAGACTTACCACAAGCATGGAATGCAAATGATCTCTTGTTCCATCCCTTTTTACATCCAGTGAAAAACTGGTTGGGAGGAAGGCTATTCACATCCTCCACAATGGCTTTAGACTGTTCTAGATAGGGTTAAGAAAGGTAATGAGCAGGATACAAGGTGGAACACAAGACAAATCACTTACTGGCATCAGTAAATAAGGGCGTGTAATAGGTGGGGTTGGGTTCAACACTAGGTTTGAAGGGAACTGTGGCACAAGTAGCCTTCTCAAACTAATCACACTTTGCCAGCATGAGCTGGAGTGCCTCTTCATCCTCATGAATATGACACTGTGCCTCTTCTGGCTCATACTCCCTCATAAATTCCTCTATTACATACTGGTTGTAAGTGACCACAGCAGTGTTCAGGTTAGCCAAATACTCCTCGGTCACTAGTGGCGCATCATCGTCATCGTCATGCTGCTCGTCTATGTCCATGTCATCATCAGACTGCTCTTCTGCAATCACATTGGCAACTGCATCAATGCGGTGGCACTTGGGCAGTTCCTGACTGGCATCACTCAGTGCATGTCCACGTCGTCTGCTGGATTCAGCGACTGGATGCTGCAACTGATTGATGGGGTTGTTGTAGCGTGCAGTACTGCAGTGGGGGCGGGATTGAGTGGGAGGATCAGAATGAAGCATGTCAGGGGAAAGGGAAAAAAGAGATGGTCGTGGTAGAAAAAGAGCAGGAGCGTGCTTAGTCATCAGAAATTTGCGGACTACACATGTTTTTCACATGTTTTCATTGGTTGTCCCTGGTCTCTGATGGGCTCATATGGATTTGAACAGGCTTGTACAGATTCGAACGGATTCGAATGGGCTCATACGGATTCACACATGTTCCCACCATGACCTATCATTCATTCAACCCCTTTTATTTGTGTGTAAGCTACAATTTGCTACATTGCAGGCCCCTTCTGAACACTGTTTGGTCACATGGTAGTGATGAGCTGGCACTTGCAAATTTTTTCTTACCTCCTACTGCTTTGTCACTACCTCCTTGATGGGCTTCCTCCCACCTATCCACTTGTGTCCTCTATTGGATCACCATCTCCCTCATCTTTCATCTCTCCTATTTATATCTATATCTCTTCTACAGTCTTATGGCTGTATCCATTGGTTCTTGCACTTTGGTGGGGTAGAACCTGTATGGACATGCCCTCGCAACCTCTAGCAGGTTGGGGTAGGGCAAGGAAGGTGGTATAGATTGGTAGAGTGAACTATGTACAGATTGGTGGTTGGTAGAGGGGGATGGTGGGGAAAGCATCCCACATCAGGATGGTAAAGACAGGCTGTTGTGTTATATTACTATCAGGGGTAGCTCTGCTGAGCTTGTATGTTTAGGTGGCCGCTGACAGATTTTACATCTGTTTCCTGCTGTTTCTCACACCTTGGTGGGGTAGAAACAAGCATGGACATCCCTCGCGTCCTCTAGTAGGCCAGGGTAGGGATGTGTGGACACCAAGGCTAACATTCACCAGCATTTCCATGCTTCTAGCCCTCAGCAAAGACACTCATAGTGGTTTCTGTCCCCCTCTCCTGGGCTCTGATGGGTGGGCAAGGTATGTACTTCTTTGTTTTCATAGCTGTTGCTGCACTCTGATAGCTCTCTCTTCTCAGTTTCCTTGGCTGCCACTACTTGGTCTGATACCCCCTGCTGATCTGGCTTTAACCATCAGACAGCTTTGATGTAGATATTTAAATAATATTAAATAATATATCGGGCTATGTGTTGCAAAAGGCCAACCCACGCACCTGCTCTCTATGAGGTCATATGATCACATCTCTACCATGCCGCAACCATCCCCCATTTTCACTCACACTCCCACTACCCATTTGATCAACCACAGATATTATCAATGACTATAATATTGACTATCTAAATACTATTAAATAATCAATGAATCAAACTGGCTATGTGTTGCAAAGGCCAACCCACACACCTGCTCTCTATGAGGTCATGTGATCACATCTCTACCACGCTGCAACCATCCCCCATTTTCACTCACACTCTCACTACCCATTTGATCAACCACAGATATGAATGACTGGAGTACAGCAACTGTATAGATCTCTTCTTCATCCAATCCACTCAACATATCTCTCACTTGTTATCCCATCTGACAGAAATCTGATTATCTACAGAACCATCCATGGGTGGCACAGGATCAGGAGTCATCCAGTACACACACACATCAGGTTCTCTTCTTCCTCACTTCAAACTCCCTTCTCATGACTCATTATCCTTTTCAGCCCTCCAGCAAAGCTTCCAAGGTGCCCTCACTTGTCATTATGCCCACCATGGACCTGCCCCTGTTACATCAATCCCTCAAAAATATTTCATCCTGTGCACATAGGAATGCCCAGTATGCTCACAAATATGCAGATATCATCCAGATCAGCGCGAAATTGAGTGACCTAGGGCAAATCACCAAGCAGCAGGCAATTGATATTGCTGACCAAATCACCATCCACCATCCTGATCCTCAATCTCATAGTGGAATATGGCTCAATTCAAATGGCAAGGTTCTCCTTGTCTACATGGCAGACCGCCCAAAGATCTTGGGGTCCAATTCCAAGCAGGTAAGTCCACAGATCTGCCTCTCCTCTCCTTTCACTCACTCACTCCATGTTAGAGAGTTCTACACAAGGACGACCAATTTCTCGGGAGGACAGATGCTGACCTCCCCAAAAATCCAAACCTCATTATGCGTGATGGACTCAGTGTACGTCCATTCCCATCTCTAATACACCATCACTCTCAATAGGTCCTATCACATTCAGTCAGAGCTATGCTTGCTATACCATCACGCTACCCAATGCTTGATGGCCCAAAGTCAGCCCACCTGGGATAAGCAGAAACGGCATATCAACCATCCCTTACGTGAAGACGATAAGGCAGGTAACCCTCGCCTCATGCCTTACACCGATTATTCAGGAGTGGAGTGTGAGGAGGCGCGTGGTTCCAAGCACTATATCCAAGGGTGGACAGCAACTGGACATCCTAACCAGGTTTGTAGTGACCTTCATACCTTGTTCCTTATCCTGCTTATATATATTCTTCATTGTCACTGATGGATAAATTCACAGCTACATCTCTCCAAAGACTGCTGCAGCAACGCAGCAGCCACGACCAGTGTTGATTGGTGGATGAGAGTCACTGCCCCAGTGGCGCATGTTTTGAAGGAGACATTTCACGAGTTTTTTCCTGATATATTTGACCAGTACCAGGCATGCTTTGAAGCAGGTGTTTGGTATAACCAGGATCCAGGTCCTTTTCTGGGGAGAGCTATTGCTTGGGAACTCCAACTCAATATGCATCAAGATGAAGGAGATATTGGTCCTGCAGTCAGCTTTCCAGTGGGATCATGGGAAGGTGGGGCCATGGAGATACCCAAACTCAGGGCTAGGCTTAGGTATGTGGAGATCCTATCCAACTCAACACTGCTGACCAGGCTTCACTCCGCAGGTATACACAAGGAGACTGCTGTCTCTTCTTCTCATTGAAGCTCTTCCACAGAGTAGCTCCCTGGAAGCCTATCACCTGCCCACATGGATCACAGGAGCACCTCAGAGACCTCTCACCAGGTAGGATTGGATCGGTGTTCTTCAACAGGAAGGATGCTTCAGCAATCCTTCAGGGGAAGCCCAAAGATTGGGCTTTGAGATCAAGCTATGGCTGGCTCCCTTATGTTCCACCAACTCCAACCCCTACAAAATCACAACGTAAAACATGCAAGTCAGCAAAATCATCAAAATCATCACGGGTACCACCTGACAATCGTGTAGAGGAAGTTGTAAGGGACATGGACATGAACCAACCAGGATCTGAGTCAGATATGGATGTAGACTTGGTTGAATCATATCTGATTCAACATATGGAGGTCTCAGATTGAATACACCTATGATTGGGCAATTGTTAGGGATTTGGCTACATAAGTAAATAATATTTAATTCCTTTCCTTTGTGGTATAGAAAAAGATTTTTGTGGGTTCTGCATGTAACAGGTTCTGACGGACTCCGATGGACTCCGACAGGCTCTTCTCATTTTGATAGATTCTTGCTGAGCACCAGTCCTGATCCTCACTTCACACGGTTTCTATGACTTTTCTGCAAAACTCACACAGTCCATAACATGTGTTCTCCTTTCACCCCTCAGCGCCTTTATCCTCCACCACTGTGTCTGTATTCTCTCTCATTCTTACTTGTGCTTTTGCTTATATTGTTGCTTCCTTCAATAGTCTTAACTATGTCTAGAAAAACCCAATTTGTCTCTTGTGTCCACACCTGCCCCTGTCCTGAGTCCTCATTCAAGCGTTATCGCACCTGCACACTCATTATGCAGAACCATGGTGGCACATCCCAACATGCTAGGAGTGCACATCTCCACATCCAATGCCATCATGCTTGTCCTGGATATTTTGCTATTCAACAGGCACAGGGGGCTGGACCTGTCAGCACAAAATGAATTGTGGGCTACACAAGAGCCCCGACTCCAAATGACTGGCGCCTTGCTGGTCCCTCTCTCTGGACCCATTGGGCAAATGGTAATGCCAAAAATGAGGAACTCATTCAGCTCAACTGTCCTCCTAATTTGTTGGAGCATGTTATGGCAGGCATTCATGAGTAATTGTCTTATTCCCACTCTTTTGGTATCTTCTGATCTACATTCTCTACCTGTTCCCTGCAGCTGATGACGAGGTCGCAATGGATGAGAATGAGGAGGATGAGGATGAGGAAGATGAGGGAGACCATGCCCATGGGCATGACCAGGTGAGCAGTGACACTGATGCTCAGCGGATGGGCATTGATAACAACATCCAGAGTTGTGATGAGGACGAGGATCAGGATCAGGAGGATCAAGAAGAGGGTGATGGTAATGATGATGAGGAGGAGGACAATGAGGGGGATCAAGAGGACAATGATCAGGAAGACAGAAAGGCAAGCAAGGGCAAGGGCAAGGGCAAGGGGTCAGCCTTTATCAACAAAGATGAGGATGATGGCGATAGTGACCAGGATGAGGATGATGAGTATGATAACCCTCCTATCCATCTTGGATACCAGAGTGAGTTTTATAAGCTGAGTATGTGCCAACCACCACCTCATATAACATATCCTTCTACCTAGGACCTAGCACTAAGACTGGAGGGATATCTGGTGTTTTGCAAACTGGGTCTAGTCAGTCTCAATCTGGGCAAGGTACATGTTCACTTCCTGTCTGTTTTCCTGCATTTTCACAGTCATGCTGGGTGGCCCACATCCCTTCTTCTGCAGGTGAACTTCTATCTCTTGACACTCAAGTTCCTCACATTTGCAAGGGTCAGGTGAGGAAGGTTCTCTTTGTAGGTGTGCCCACAATCCATACCTTCATGGAGGAGGGCAGTTTAGCCAATGGCTGGAAACAGGTAGGTGATCTTTCCAGGGCTGAAGTGGCAATTCTGCAGCAGAATTGCCCAAACCATATCTACCATGGTCCCAACCAACAGCCTGATAAGTGGCTGGTAGAAGACCTGGTGAGCTCTTACTCTTCCCCTACTTTTGCATGCTTTCTTCCCATGTCTCATACTCCCAATCTCTCCCCAAACTAACTCCATCATTCTATACAGGCTTATCAAACTATCCTCATGCAGAGGCGATGTAGTGGCTGGAATGTTGTGTATTGCAAATGGGAGACTTATCGAGATAGTCTAATGGGTGCAGCCAAAGATGAGAGAGTCCTAGATGTATATGCACCTTTCGACATGATATTCGGCGCCACTGAATTTACATTGTGTCCCATGTGAGTCTTCTTTTTATCTCTCTCTTTTCAACTCCTCACCTCTTCATTTATGCTCTTCCAGGGATGAGAGAGTTGGATTGAGATGGGCTGGCCAACTGGAAGCCTATCTCCATGGCACTCAGATCCTTTACAGATCCGTGCTGATCTGGCCCCACCCAGAGGCTAGCTTGTGGGTTGGGAACAAGATTAACATTGCCAGCATTGCATCCACCGCTCTTTCTGCCCCTCTCCCTACCACCAATCGCTCCACTATTGATCCAAACCATCAGCCTCCCTTCCCTTTCATCGTCAAGCTCAAGAAAGCTGATGACATCCTCAACCGTAGATTTTCCAAAGGTGGGTGGGTCGTCAAACGTGGCTGCTCTGGCAATGGGAGAGATGTTGTGATCTGCCCTGCAGAAAGTACAAGTGCCTCTATCAAGACTGCAATTGAGAAGGTCAGGGATTATATGGTAGAGTCAGCGAGAGAATGGCTTGATGTATCCGATTACATCTTCAAGCCTACCTGGTTTGCCCAAGTATATCAGCAGAGTATGATTGAGAAGGGTGAGATTCGGTGCTTCCTTGTAGGGTGTGAGTGGATAAATGTGGTCTTGACTGAGTTACTGGATGATGAGCCAGGCTCAACCCCTACATT